>JAWPHD010010754.1:0-90356 GCA_037043455.1 Cyrtodaria siliqua | reverse complement strand
TGTGTTTCCAACTTACTTTGCTGGATGTTATTAACGGATGGTTGGAGGTATACAGTACTGGTTCTACCCGGGAATAAGTGGGTTGTCTGCCTCCAATATGTAACAAAAGAAGTCATAGTATACAATCTACACTACTCAACTTTTATAATCGGTCACCAAGCTTTTTTGAAAACAACACGAATACTAAAAACTGGAAAACACCGAAACACATACAAATATTTGATTAAATTATCAACAAGGCTTTAGACCAATAAAGGCAAATTAAGTTTTATAAATCGCTTGCGATATTTGTTAAATGACGCCAGTTAAAATTTCAAATGAAAATATGAATTATTAAAATATATATAATTCTTCGAAAAGTGATCGATTATAAAAGTTGAGTAATGTACTATGGCGACAAGCGGCAATAAGAATACATATTGTAGTATATATTTATTTTAATTCATTGCATTGGAATTAAAGCATCATGTATGTTTTTTTTTGTGTAAAACTAATAGTGATTTCAATTTGGTGTAGTAAAGGCAGAAAACAAAATGGAAAACTGAAATAAAAATGAAATGTTTTTGTTTGAAACTAAACATGCAATTTAAGTGCTTTGCAATAGAAAATAATGTGTTATATTCTCTATTTTAGCTGGACAACGAACTGAAAAAATCCTAAAACCGACAATTCGCTGTAGCTGATTTCCGGTTATATGTTTTCTTAAAAACCTGACTTTTGGCTGCAAATAATGTTTCAATGCACAATTATATAAATGAAAACACTCTGAATATGTACATGTATGAATAATTACAATTTACATACGGTAATATTATGGACAAATGTATATATTTTCAAGTTCATGCTGTGCAAAAACAACATTATTGATGTGCAAAAATGAAATTTGTATGTACAACTCTTTAAGTGTGTCTGGTCACTGCCAAGTCTTGAACCTGGATCTCTTTTCTCGAAAGAAAAGCGTGTTTCCTTACACTACAGAGATCGTCCTCCACTTCATACTGAGGCTTCTCACAAAGTTTGGGGAAAATTCATATAGGAGTTATGGAGAAATAGCATACAAAATAATTTTTCTTAGAAAAATAGTCAAGGGGCCAGAACTGACTTCAATCACCACTTAACCAAAACCCCACTATGATATTCGTTTCTCTATATGAGGCAGATGTTACTCACATAGTTTGATGAAACCCCATCAGGTGGTTATAGAGAAATAGTGCATGCACGATTTTTGCGTGAACATATTTAAACTGCCATAGCTCGGTCAGAAATTATCGAACCAGAAGGAGGAATGTGTATCTCCATTGCATACTGATGCTTTAAACAAACTTTTGTGAAAATACATCAAGGGCTTATGAAAAAATAGCGCGGAAAAGATGTGTGTGTTACGAACATCTCCACTTCATAATGATGCTTCTTATAAATGTTTGTAAACTTCCGTCAAGTGGTTATGGAGAAATAGCGCGGACAAGATTCTGAACAGACCGACCAACCTCCCGAACGATAGTCTAGATCATCTGTGACGCTTGCTTGTTTTCAAAACAAATGTCTAGAACTGTTCGAAAAATGTTTTATTAATTTTAATGAGATTCTGGTTACTTCATTGTTTCTGATAGACTGATACAGATGCCCCTTCTATCGAAGATAAACAGAATGGCAGAGAGACACTGAATTAATAAATAATCAAAGAGGGAAACTTTATCATTGTATATTTTGGATGGCGGGAGGTAAACAGTACTGGTTCTTCCCAGAAAAAATGGGTGGTCCGCCTCCACCACACAAAAAAATCGATCGTCATATATATAACCTTACCTGTGTTGAAAATGACGTAAAACATCATACGAACAAACAAACAAATGTGGATGGTGGAAAATACTGTAATAAAAATGTTCAATAATTTTGACAGACACGTGTTTCGGGTTTAATTTCTTCCCGCACAAAGTGTCAATACATTTGTATTTACAATCAAGCGTCGAAGATGATCAAGACTACCCCAACGACATAGTGACCCGTCCTTTGTATACAAGGGTTTGGATAATTATAACAAAAGATGTTTGTAAAAAATATATGCCTCCTTCATCGACCGTGGTACATTCCTGCCAAGTCTCGAGTTCATAGTGCCAGTTGTTCTTGAGTTATCGCAAAGACAAGCAATTTTTAGTGACTTTTTACATGTTTTCTGACCGTAGCAACCACATTTCTTATGCGAATCTACCCAAAACGGGAGGTGCACAACTAGATTATAATTCAAACTCAAACATTCCTGTCAAGTTTCGAATTGTTAGTGCCAGTTGTTCTCGAGTTTTTGCGAAGACAAGCAATCTTTAGTGATTTTTTACAAGTTTTGTTACTAGGCAATCACAATTCTTAGGAAAATCAACCCAAAAAGAGAGTTGCACATCTACACTATGACACAAACATTCCTGCTAAGTGTCGAGTTTGTTGTGCCAGCTGTTCTTGAGTTATCGCGAAGACAAACAGTTTTTAGTGATTTGTTATATGTTTTGTTACCATATCAACCACATTTCTTATGCGAATCTATCCAAAAGGAGAGGTACACAACTAGACCATGACTCAAACATTCCTGCCAATTTTCGAATTTGTAGTGCCAGTTGTTCTGGAGTTATCGCAAATACAAGCAATTGTTAGTGATTTGTATAAGTTTTGTTACTATGGCAACCACATTTCTTATGTAAATCTACCCAAAAGGGGATGTGCACAACTACACCATGACACAAACATTCCTGCCAAGTTTCGAGTTTGTATTCCAGCTGTTCTTTAGTTATCGCGTAGACAAGATTTCAGGACAGAACAAAAAAGCAATATGCCCCCACTTCTTTGAAGGGAGCATAATAGCACTCCATTATTGGCGTTGAACTCAGCTCTAAAAGCACGGACTCCTCTGCAACACACTTTCATAAAAACTTACAAATTTATATACAGAAGTTATACTCAGTTTTTCTAAGTATAAAAGGAGCCATAAATATGTTAATAACAGCCGGCAGCCATTTTTAAATTTGAATCAAATAATTTTCAAGAAGTAGTCGATACAAATTAGTTTTTTTGTAAATCTATTTTTAGCCATGGCGGCCGTATTGAATTTCTGGCCGACCTGAAATTTTGCTAGGATCAACTAGATATCAAGAGCAACATTTCTGTGAAGTTTAATAAAAATCCGTCATGTAGTTACAGAGAAGTAGTAGCTACAAGTTTTTAATATATAACTCTATGTAAACAAAGATCGCCGCTGGCAGCAATGTTTAACGTCGAATCAAAATGATTTTGGATAAGAACCAACTTCATGTAATGCGGATCGTTTTTGAAAAGTTCCATATCAATATCACTTATAGTTTTCAAGAAGTAGTCGCTACAAACTTGTTTTTTTTTAAATATATTTTTAGCTTTGGTGGCCATCTTGGATTTCACATCAACGTGAATTTAGCTAGGATCAACTAGACATCATGGGCAACATTACTGTAAAGTTTCAGGAAAATCCATCCAGTAGTTTCAGAGGAGTAATCGCTACAAAAAAAATACGGACAGACAGACAGACAGACGGACACCGCATCACGGCATAAGCTCTGCTGATCTTTGATATTTTTTACCTTTCTTTTGTTTTAAACTAGTATTTACGTTTAAACTTTTTAACCCAGCTATCGTCCACCGTGCTATTGCTGGGCCATGCCAGCAACTTATGTTGTCAGGGTCTTGGTTAAGTTTAATATTTTGGATGTAATACAAGGACCTTTTTATTTTATTTTTTCATTTTACATCCGTACTAAGCACAATATGACCTATTTATGTGTCGATGTGCTGTAAGACACCATTTTTATTTTTAGTATTAAAAGTCTGAGACAGCAGGTGCACAATAGTGCAGGTGCACAATGCCACATATTTTGCAAAGAACATACATTGATAAATTCATATATTTTTTAAAGCTGTGCTTACCTACACACTGGCTTATACTAGGCTCTTGATGTAGTTATACTGTGAGACTGGGAAACTTGACTTGAGTCTGGCTGTGGTAACACTGCACACTGCCTCTAACTTTGCAGACCTGAAAAAAACAACAGTCATATATGATATTGTTTCATTTGTTTTTAATATTAGTAACTCTGTCCAACTTTCTCAATGCTATCAATGCCAGCTTTCCACAATATTTTACTTAAAACACAACTGGAATTGAATGTGGTGCTTTCCAGAAGATGGATACTGTCCAAAATGTAAGTCACAGGTGGCATTCATCATTTTCATGAAATAAATAGTATTTTCAAGACTTACATTTTCATCAATCATTCATCACTCATGTGTTCTAAAAAATGATCAGAATTAAGTTAATATATATGAACCACCACTATTGTATATGTTTCAAAGGTAAACACTTGTCCTACAGTAATTAAAAGTGTATTTACTTACATAGGCTACAGACAATCCATGTCATGACCCATTTATGATTTGCTTGGTGTGTTACACTTTTCAATTCTCCAACATATATCTATTTGTTTGTAGTTTGTAAATTACGCACTCATGCAAAACTTGGAATTGTATACGATCGTGATTGTAACACTGTTTCGACCTAACGATTTAATTCCACTCCTGTGTAAAAATAATCCATCGATCTATCGGGCCGGATCTAACTATGTGTGTATACACACATCAACATAATTTGACCTGTGTGAGCTATTTTTAGCACATCATTTTTGATACAACCGTTCAGTTCAATTCACAATTTAGTTTCAGTGAATGTGACATTATGATATATGTTAATTTGTCCAGAGAGAAGTGGGGTTTGCGGCTTGTGGCTGACTGGCCCTTGGCTGGGTGTTTTTCTGTGTCGCCGCCATTTTGAATAGCCTCTGAAAGAGTGAAATGCAGGTACCAACTTTCAAAACGGTCACGTAAAATATATATTCACGAAAAAATAAGAATTTTTCAGAAAAGGTAGAACTGGTAATGATTTTCGACTCCTGACAATTTCAACAATATTTAAGAATATACAATTTTTGTGACCGTTTTGAAACATTGGCAATTTCGAAGAAGACAAAAACTTTTTGTTTCGATCTTCGCATTTGTACCGCGATTTTCGACTACAATATCTCTACAAAGACAGTCAACACGATTATTTGTTGAATCTCCGACATAATAATTTACTTCTGATATGATTTGTTTTCTCTGTCATCTAGGCTAAGCTTTAAACTAGGTTTTTTTAAAAGAGTACTATAAAATCCGCGCATCAGCACGTGCTCGCAAAATGGGAACTACGTTGCCTCCAACCCCAATTATTTATGTTTGAGTTATGCGGTCCAGGCACGTGAAATGATTTAGATGCTCCCCTACTGTTTATGCTGTATTTGTGAACAAAACTGCTGCAGCTACCTTATCTCCATCTTTAGAACAATCTGTGTATATATGTTGAAAGTTACATTTGCTTTGATAGACAGTAGGCTCTGTACTGGATTTGTTATTATTACAAAGATCAAAAATAATTGTTGGCGTTCCCAAAGTCCACGGTGGAATTTGTGGTACTTTGTACTTGGCAATCAATTTAGGTCGATTTCAGTTTCTCTTAATTTTGGTTTAATACGAGACCAAATGGTCGAATGGCCTTCGGTTTTCGATCAAAAAGGTGTTCAAAACTAGGATTAAAAACAGTATTGAAAGTTGGGTTTGAAGAGTTAGATTTAATTTAATAGCTTATTGAAGGGCTAATTTGTCCCGTCTATGAGACAGTGATGGTTCATTAGCTTCAACATATAGACTTTCGGCTGGTGATGTACAAAAGGCACCTAAGGCGAGTCGTAATCTTTGATTATGTATAGGATCGAGCATCTGCAAGAATGTCTTGCGAGTCAATCCATATACAATTGAAACATAATCAAGCTTGAATCTGATAAGAGATCAATAAAGTTGTAAAAGTACGTTTCGATCTGCTCCCAAATAAGTGTTTGCAACAACTTTAAGTAAAATAAGAGCTTTAAGGCACTTGGCCTTCAAGTACATAAGGTGCGGTATTAACGTTAATTTACGGTCAAAAATAAGACCAAGGAATTTTGTCTCATCCACTACTGGTATTGGTGACCCATCCAGTGTTAGATGATGGTCTTCATGATGTTTACGTAGTTGACAAGAGTGCATACAATTAGTTTTAGATTTAGAACATTTAAAACCATTTTCATCCGACCAGGTCTGAAGTTTGTTCAGCCTTTGTTTAAGTTGTCTCTCAATACTGTTCATGTTTTTTCACGATAACATGTAACAAAGTCGTCAACATATAGAGAGCAATCCGCACCAGGAATGATGCATTTAACTATACTGTTATATTTTATATTAATAAGGGTGACAGAGATTATGCTGCCCTGTGGCACACCCATCTCCTGTTCATGAATGTCAGAGGGAGTTGAACCCATTCGGACACGAAATTGTCTATCATCGAAGAAATTCTCTATAACAATTTGTAATCGGCCTTTAAGACTAAGGTCATAAAGATCATTCATGATACCGTACTTCCAGGTAGTATCATAAACTTTATCCAAGTCAAAGAATACATCGACTAGATGTTCTTTCTTTACGAAAGCGAAAGCTTCCCTAATAAATGATTCAAATCGAATGTCTGTTGTGCCTCGTTGGCGCCGGAATCCACTTTGATACTTTGTTATCAGCTTGTTGGATTCCAGGTACTAAACGAGTCTCTCATTAATCATTCGTTACATGGTTTTACATATACAACTCGTTAAAGCAATAGGGCGATAATGTCATGATCCTTTCCTGGTTTGGGGACTGGAATAACGATTGCTTCCCGCCAAGAATCGGGGAAGTTTCTGGTTAACCAAACCTTATAAATATATCAAGAAATGTAGACAGGTTTCAGGTAAATGTTTTAATAATTGATAATGGATATCATCAGGACCAGCTGATGTATCATGAGCCTTTTTAAGGGATTCTAGAAGTTCTTTGAGAGTGAACAGTTTATTGAAATTCAGCTTCTTCTGTTCTTTTAGTTTCTTATTTTTTAGAAAATTTGGTTAACAATTTTCAGAAGAAGAGTTTTTAAAAAAAGTTTGTGCAAAAGTGTTTGATATATTTTTGACAGATGTAATATCTTCATTATCAGTTTTAAGATGATTTACACAACTAGAATTACCTTTACCGTTTATTTTCCGGACCATGTCCCACGTCTTCTTAAAAGATGAGGAAGAGTTCAGCTTAGAGACAAAAGATCTCCAGGATTTACTCTTGCTATTCTTAATAGAACGAAGGGCTTTCGCGTGAAAAACTCTAAAAGTATCTTAATTATTTTGAGTTGGCTGCAAGTTAAAAGCATTCAATGCAGCTTTGCGATCGCTGACTGCCTTTTTGCAGTCATCATCGTACCATGGCTTATGAGGGCGTTTTGGATTTGCCGAGGTTTTTGGAATAGTCTGATCAGCTATATCATGAAGGGTTTTGTAAAAAGAGCTGTTGCATCTTCGACATCCTCGAAAACGGCAGGCTTTAATTGTTCCTCACAAAGAAATTGAAACGCATCCCAATCAGCTTTGCGAAGATTCTATCGTCGTGTAATTTCGAGAAGTGGAGGGCCGATATTTTCAAGAAATAAGGGGAAGTGGTCATTTCCACATGTGTGCATTAAAATGACCCAAGAGTATAAGAGGTGATGGTAATTGTGCAACTAGGTGATTTAGATCTTTAAGGTCTACTGAAGAACTGGGCGGTAAATATAAGGAGCATATTGTTACAACTCTGTGCATCGTAACACTGACCGCAAAAGTTTGTAAACAAGCATGCGTCGCAGATGATCTAGACTACATAAAATGATAATTTATTTGTTATTCATTCTGCATGTTTAAATACTTGGACGGTTGTGTGTGCATAAACATTCCCTGACGTTTCTAGTCGTCGTTTGCATAAGAAGAACAAAATATCAAGACCGTAGACGTGAGAATCATGGCTGTTATGGTAGTCAGGGTCATTCAGACCCTGTGGGTACAGTATGTGTTTAGGAAATGTTTGTATGTTTCAGGAGACTTCTAGACCTATTTTCTTGAATGTTTATCTGGTGCTTTTTCGTTCCGTATAATTTTTGCCAAGTGTTTAGCATGCTTGACTCGAGTCCTAGAAGTCACGGGTTTGATTTCCATTTGGGTCACGTCCTGGATTTTTCAAACATACTCCCACTTGGGCATGTTACTGTGAATATAGGTCATCCTTCGGAGAGATGTAAAATAGTCGGTCCAGTGTACAGGGAGAGCTATACACTGTGCAAGATCTCTCTGAACTTCTGTGTTAATCAGTGATACAAAAACCAGGGTCATATATGAATTATAGAACTATTTTCATCCCTGATCAAACCCGTAAACTCTTCCTCGGAAACAATATTAATCAAAATTGATTGTGTCCAGTTCATATATCTAATGCCAAATTACCTTATATTGATTTTAAAAGTTGTATTAACACATATATTCGTAACTCTTGGCAAGCCGCAAGGGATTTGTCAGTTAACAATAAACTCCATTCAATTAAACCTTACTCGGAGAATGGCGTTCTTCTAGTAGACCCATTCGTCGAGAGGAAGTTGACCTAGCCCGTTGCAGGATAGGGCATACACCGTTTACGCATGGCAATTTATTACAAGGTGAGCTATTACCAGAATATTTACCCTGCTTTGCACCGTTAACGGTCAAACACATATTGTTGGATGTGTAGACTTTGATCCTAATGCGTCAGAGGTACTGCAATGTTATACTATGAAAGAGTATTAGAAACTATAGATTTTAGTTTGTTTTAGATTTCTGGAAAGAAATCAGATTATATAATCCTTATACTGTGTTCTTATATCTATTTACTTGTTTATATACCCGTTGACGGGCATTTATTGAGTGACATATAGTGTTATAGTACTACCATACCATCGTCTTAGTTTTGAATAGTGGTTATCTTTATATATTTACATTAATGTTTAATTACTACATAATTGTTTCATCTTTCGTCGGTTTTGCGCACAATATGACCTATTTATATGTCGACGTGCCGTAAAACACCATTCATTCATTCATTCATATACACACACATATATATATTTATTACATAACTGTCATAAATTTATATTGAACTCTGAAAGACGTAATTTTAGTATCACACAAAAAAGTTATATCGTCACTAGTGATGATATAACTTTGCCGGAACTACTTTCTTAACATATTTGTTAAAAAACACACTGGTTTAAAGTTAAAATGTTTTTTAATTTCTTCCTTTACGTAAAGTTATATAATAAACAGTATAATTAACAGCATAAATTTGATACTGAATTGATGTCACTCCAGGAAAAAAGTGTTAATTTGGTTAAAAAAATCGGGCTTCGAACTCGGTTTTTAACCAAAATTACCCTTCTTTTCCCTCTTGACATCAATTCAGTATCAAATTTATGCTGTTAATTATTCTCTATATATACATTTTATGACACAAACTGAAACTCTAACCGAGACACGAATTGGATAACATTATTATTATCCAAAGAGTTTAATATTAAATGGGCAGGGCTGTGAGATTCTATTCACCACATAACACAACATTTGTTATTTTGGCTGCCTATATATAACGTTGTCGTATGATGACGTAGTATTTTTCCATGATGACGTCGTATGTTGACTAAGTCTTCTCCGTACGACACCGAACATTGAAACTACTTATCGATTTCCGTAATCCGGTATTGAGAACCGTTTTCGGAAACAGACTAGGCAATTTCGATGTACTCCGAGCTGAACCAAACAAACCGAACGATAATTTGTACCCCATTCGCATATTTATTACACTGCTCGGTACTAAGTTATTTATATCATGAAATTATTACTCCCCCACACCGCAAGTTATGTTACAAATAGCGTGTACAAAATCAAAGGTAATTGAAATGTATTTACCAATTACTAAGATACAGACGTCTGGAAGGTAAACGCTTGTTCACAGGATTCACCGGACATACTACAGATAGCTATATCCCACTCCTTGCACCACTTAAATATACTTTAAACTTGTTTTTTTTGGGGTCAAATAATATCCTAGGGGTTAGTTACTTTTCCCCAGTTATTACGTTCGTTGAAATTGCATTTATTTTTCTGACTCCATTACAGATCTTGGTATTCAGACAAACAAAATTCTTTGGCGAGCGTATATTTGATTACGAAACTAATGGTCTGTTCTGGCGGCCTAGGTAATTACTAGAATTGCTATCGCCTACAGATAAACGGAACTATAACAATTGCTATCTCATTTTAACTATAAAGCAATATTCGTTTTTGCATTGACTTCGAAACATTTTAGAATAAAAAGCTTTCAATGGACTGCGATTATATGGTTTGTGAACCCTTTTAACATTATTAATCACTGAAACATTCAATTTTAGTGGTAAATAAATCATGTTGTGTTAGCACAATTCTGCTTCGTGAAACATTTGTAAAATGTGTCTATCTACGTATTTTAAATCTAACTGAACTTATTTTTAATGTCTTAATGTTAAACTGTCCCAACAACAAAAGTGTACAAGGGAAAGTTCCGATACAAATGATACAAATTATACTTCATATTGGTATGGTCAACATTGTTATTGTAAATTTTGAAAAACAAATTGCTGAATCATGCGCCCCAAACAATAAATACATTCTATACATATAAATACACTCCTCAAAAACAATTTAAGGGCCACACAACAGAATAGTGATAATTAATTAATCTTTATTTTGATGAATTTCATATACATATAAAAAGGCAATACATGTGGCTAATGTAACAATGGTAAAAGAATACAACTAAACATAAACATTGAAAAAAGTCAGTAAATTGTTCAATTACTACACTTTAAAAAATGACACAAATCTAAACATGGTCGTTAAATTATTTTGAACATTATACATCATTTTCAACGAGAGAACAAACCATTCAGGGCATGACAAGACGAGATTGTAGAAAAATAGCAAACGTCACCGTTTTTTTGGGCTTTAGGTAGACGTCATAGTCCACAGCCTGTCCGATCATCGCACAATTAAACAAGAAAGCATAGTGGCGAACTGTAAATTAGTCCACCATCAATCATGCAGTACGTTTCAAAAGGATAGGGTCATAACCCTTTTAATAAACCTTTTAACAAGTTTAACACAGATAGTATTAAAGTGTTCATGACAAAGGATCTTACGAAGATTGTAAATCACGTCACCATAGAAGTCAGGTTGTGATAGTCCTTGTCGCAGAAGAGTTCTTAAAGTATACACATTCTACCAGTTTATGATAACGAGCAACCTTTCATATCAATTTGCTGCCAGGTAATTGTCTGTATTGGGGGACTGTCATGTGTGCCCAATTTACAGATTATGTTGTTAACAAGTGTGTACATGCCTCAGTGAATGAGTGAACCAATAGTACATCATGGGCTTTTTAGTAGTGTGTATTTGTCATGCTCATAATGATGGTGGCTGCTATAAGGATTTGTAGATTGTAATGAAATCTGCAAACATGTTTTACAACTTTTACTAGCATTAAAGATGACAACAACACAAGGTCATACTAATAATATATTAGTATGTCGCTTAGCAACTTCTATGTGTATCCGTAAAGAAAATAAAGTATCAACAATCGTAAGAAAACACTGTTCAATCAGAACTGTTATAACTTTGGACAATTAAACTGATTTATTTTTGTTTTGATTCAAACTATCTTTCAGACTAGTTACATGTATATTACACTCTAGCTTGTCAAAGCTTAGTAGAAAAACACGCATACAAACAAACAACAACTATAAGGATGGAAAAAGAAATGTATATTACATCACACATATAAAAAGGTTGACAATAGGGTAACTGGCTTGGAACGGCGAGTGGCAATAAAAGGTCGCTTGGGTTTTAATCCAGGATCTAGGGTGCACCAAACCTCACTCGTATAGTCTGCTTAGATTATGAAATACCTGAAATCATACCGCTACATAGAAACAGTACCTGAAATCATACCGCTACATAGAAACAGTAATACATGTAATGATTAGGATGTGTATATTGTCTTAAATGTAAAGAATAATCATTTTTGGTGCATGTACATACTAGTAAAATACCATTTGTGCTGAAAAAGAGCTCCCGAGGAAACAACGAACAAAAACAAGAAAGAAACATAACAATAAGTTAAAGGTAAGCCTGTTGTAAAACATTATGAAATAACAACCGGGCCCAGTTATTCAAAGGTCGATTGGCGTAATCCTTGGTTAGTGTAATCTTTCAAAGTACATTTTCTCATAAAATTTGTTTTGTACTACTAACATTTTGTAATTTGCATTTATTCTTAAGATAATTCTTTCGCATGTCCAATTTCTAATATAAATGTTAATTTATCGTACATTCAGAGAGATTTGAAGTTTTGACTTAACGCTCGGGTTAACATGGTTAAGTTAATCAATCTTTGAACATCTGGTGTTCAACATAGCAACAATATGCAAGTTCAACACGGTAAATTCAAAACATAGTTAGAAACGTTTGTATGGTTTTTAGTTGGATTGTTGTGCATTGTCTTATCAAGTTTATGTTTATATTAACCAGTTTAAAAGTCATCCCCTTGAATTTTGTCGAACTGCTCTTATAACTGCACTAAGTAAATCGTATTGGTTTTTCACCAAGATTAGTTCGAGCGCTATCTACAGTTCCGTCTACATGGAGATACTTAATGGTGTCAAACTAAAATGATCTCTTTAGATCTTGCTTATCATTTCTTAAATCGAGAATATAAACAAGGTATCATTCAAACTTTCATTTAGAGTGAGAAATTATGAATGACATATATGACATCAGCTTGAGGATCTGATGAATGACTCAACTTGAAATATTTGGCACTTAAGTTTATGCCTATCAACTGCATATAAACGATATTTCCAATACTTCATAAACATGGTAGCTAGTAAGAAACATGCCTCAAAAACGTAATTGCAGGAAAATGTTTACACTTTTCTCTATACTTATATCACTCGCTTTACACATTGATATAAAACCCAAATGCGGAGTTATTTGCCACCTAACGGCTTGTACAATATCCATATTTGTTCATTTTGAATGTGTACAATATGAGCTAGCAACTCAAAAGTTATTCCACGCATGTTCAACTATGGCGTAATAGTAGAGCGTCTGTCTTGCATAAGGGAGGTTCAATCCTCGGCCGGGTCGTACCAAATGCTTAGTCCAAATGGTACTAGTAGCTTAATTGCACGTTAAAGTACCATCGGTATGCATGAATATTCGTTAGTAAGAGTAGGACAGATTCCCAGATTCATATGCAAATTTGTCCTATCTCTGGGCGGCCCTAGATAGCATATAATTGGTTGCGGATCCGTTAAACAACATTCAGTTTAACATTTTAAGTTCATGCCTTCTTACATCTTGACTGTTAATTTCCATGTGTTATTACTTTTAAGAGAACATAACAGTCTCTTAACATCCTGTTAAGTATCGTGTGCAGATCTGCCCATTAAGCATAAACCATTATAAAAACGTTCAACTACCCCATGTGCCGAGTCAGGAGTTGGGAGATTGGGGGCATATATTGTGCTCTGACTAGCATATCTCAAAACCATGCTTGCTGGATTTTAGTGGGGGCACCCCTACCATTCTACACTCTCCGTACCACTGGAAACGTTCAATAAAAACCTAGGAATCTTGCAAGACTAAAGTGCTAGCATGTAAATTTCGTAATAAATATTTATAGAAACAAACACATCAGCTTTCCGGCTACGAGAAATCGACAAGACAGTTATGTCAAACAATGGATTTGCTGCGTCCTTTATTTTTGTAAACATTTTTGTTTTTCACTGCAATTCAGTCAGAAGGTAAACGTTACATGTACACACGGTAATCTTGTTATTTCTGTTTCTTAGCCATTTATTTTAACCATTTAGTAATTTTTAACCTGAGAATTAAAAGATAACCGACATTATAATGGCACTAATGTAACGTGTTACTCTACTGGCTAACGCCTCATATTTGCGACCGTAAACGCACGATTTACCATCGGAAAAGTACCTGACGTCACATAACGTTGTAACAAGCTCGTCAATGGATGACGTCAATAAAAGGTCGTTACCGATGAATTTGAGTTCAAGTGCGTATGTATAATTTTACCTTATATTGCTGTCATTTGATTGGAAAAGCATTATAATTGAGATAACCATGCTAAGATCGATTTTCAATTTAGGGCGGTATATGGTTGGTTCTACATGTTTTATGGTCTGAAATTACGTTTTATGGCTCACCACTCACATACCGTCCCAGAAAGTCTTAGCATAGTTATCTCTTAATTAACTTTGTGAAATTAAGTTTACAAACAAACAGATTCTCAAAAGCAAGATATTATTACAATCAACCCCATTTCTTTTAGAACTGATTTTGGGAAACAAATATACAATCAGCATGTTCTATCATCCCAAGAACTGTTTAAACAAACGTTATTTTTCAGATTGCCTCCAGAACCTTTAACGGAGAGAACTGTAGCTAATGTTGTAATAATTTTTAGTTCGATCCATTTGCATATTTTACTATGATCATTGTGATATTGAATTTATGTATTCTAACATATATGCAATACAATATTATTAAATTAATAGTCCCTTTAACATTTAACGGAATCCAGGTCGAATGCCCTTTTACAAATAACGTTAAGACGTGTAATCAACTGCTCATACAACTATATATCGTTCGCTTGGAGTTCAATAGATTTATGTTGCTTTACTTCATTAACGACAAAACATTTTAACATACCAATAATAGATGATTATTTGCATGTTTTCTTTTTATTTATTTTAGCAATCAGTTTGTTATGACCATGCTTACACGTAAGTATGATTAAATAATTCCCATATCGGGTGAAAATATCGTGTTGAGGTGTAATAAATGTATAAGAGCAACTACGTCTGACAACACAATCATGGCCTTTCGTGAATTTATTATGCACAAATTAAAGGTTGAATATTTCAACAACCCTTGTAATGGTTTTAATAATAAGCAAAAATAGAAAATAAAAGCAAAAAGCGAAATGACTGAGTTCAGCATGTTTAGTTATATTGTATGTAATACATATACATTATTTAAATACATGTCACTATACTACACATTTATTTACAATTACATAATACTTATTTACTTGTTCATCACACCAAATATTCCAAAGACCATCAAATCTGGATATATCATTCTACCAGATGACCCCTTTATTCCAAACCCTTTTCGATGTTTTAACTGTCAACTGTTTGGTCACCATAGAGAAAGATGCAAGCGAGCTGCTCCTGTCTGTTCCCTTTGCGGCCAGGAGGGTCATAGCGACTTTGCCAATTACAAAAATTCCGCCTCTTCCGTTAACTGCAAGGGGACCCATGGAGCTATCTCTAAGGATAGTCCGAAGTGAAAGCAAGAGAGTAAAATACAGAAAGTTAAGATTGAAAAGAACATTTCTTTTCCCGAAGTTAGAAAGCTTGTTGAGAGTCTCACTCCGCCCACTCTATCTGGCAAATCTTATGCCGATGCGAGTAGGGTTGAGAAACCAGCTACCAGGTCTATCGCGGTGTAGACCGTGGTAACCTGGCCAATAGACTCCGACAAGTTTACTACTATTCCACTGTCTGTTCAAAAATCCTCTAAAACATCTTCAACCTCTCAAACTGTGGTCCACTTAAATAAGACCCCTTTAGCTCCCAAACCTCTTGTGGCTTCCAAGCCTAAAACTCCTTCAACTATATCCTCAACAACTCCTACACCTAATGCATCTACTTCATAATCGACGGACTCTGGTGCAAGCAAGAGTACACCAGATCCGACGAACCATTTCAAAAGTTCGTCAAATCCGACGAACTCTCCCAACAGTTCGTCACCAAGAAGAACTGCTGCCACGGACGTGACAGCAAGAAAAAAAGAAAACTACCGGGTTAGGGAAGCAGTCAAAATGATCTGATGATCCGATTGTACTGCATAACAGATTTGGAGACTTGGAGATGGAGGTTGGTGATCCAGTACGTCTGGAACTCCCAAAGTATCCAAGGTCTGCCAACCCCAAAGGCCGTAAACCCGTACTTCCGCCTTAGTGACATCAAAATCAAATAAGGTCGAACTTGATTTAAAACCTAATTACGATGAAATCAGCTTACATTTTGAAGACTAGTGATAATATATCTTTTAAAAACTATTCATTGTATAACTACATTTGTGATACGAGTGATACAGCTTCTGGAGGAGTTTCAATTTTTGTGAATCGAAACATTCCTCACAGAACTGTTGCGTTCAAAACTGGTTTGCAAGCTGTTGCGGTCAGAGTTACGATGCACAGAGTTATAACAATATGCTTCTTATATTTACCACCCAGTTTTTTACTAGAACTTAAATATCTAAATCACCTAGTTGCACAATTACCATCACTTTTATATTCTTGGGTGATTTTAATGCACACAACTACATTTGGGGTTGTAAGGATATAAACGATAAAGGCAAGAAAGTTAAGGATTTCTTGGCCAAAAATAATTTGTGTCTTTTTAATGATAACAAATCACACACTTATTTACATCCGGCTACAGGCTGTCATTCTTCCACTGATTTAACAATATGCGATCCAACACTCTTAATGGATTTTTCGTGGAGTGTTGGTGACGACATATGTGGAAATGACACCTTCTCCTTATTTCTTGAAAATATCGGCCCACCACTTCTCGACAAAATGCAACGATGGAAACTTCGCAAAGCTGATTAGGATACGTTTCAATCTTTTTATGAGGAACAGTTAAAGCCTTCCGTTTTCGAAGACGTAACTGCTCTTTTTACCAAAACCCTGCATGATATAGCTGATCAAACTTTTCAAAAAAACTCGGCAAATCCAAAACGCCCACATACACCATGGTACGATGATGACTGCAAACAGGCATTCAGCGATCGTAAAGCTACATTGAATGATTTTAACTTGCGGCCAACTCAAAAAATTTAGATACTTTTCGCGTTTATCGTGCGAAAGCCCGTCTTACTATTAACGATAGCAAGAGGAAATCCTGGAGATCTTATGTCTCTAGGCTGAACTCTCGCTCATGTCTTAAGAAGACGTGGGACATGGTCCGGAAAATAAACGTTATAAAGGTAATTCTAGTTGTGTAAATCATCTTAAAACTGATAATGAATATATTGCATCTGTCAAAGATATTACAAACACTTTGGCACAAACTATTTCTATGAACTTTTCTTCTGAAAATTGTCAACCAGATTTTCTAAAAAATAAGAAACTAAAATAACAGAAGAAGCTGAATTTCAAGTCGAAAAATTTGGAGAAATGCAATAAACTCTCAAAGAACTTCAAGAATCCCTTAAAACGGCTCATGATCTCATTCGATTTGAATCATTTATTAGGGAAGTTTTTGTAAAGAAAGAACACCCAGTTGCTGTATTTTATGACTTGGATAAAGCTTATGATACTGCATGGAAGCACGGTATCATGAATGGTCTTTATGACCTTGGTTTTAGAGGCGATTACGAATTTGTATAGAGAATATCTTAGATGATAGACAGTTCCGAATGGGTTAACCCTCTCTGAAATTCATGAAAAGGAGATGGGTGTGCCACAGGGCAGCATACTCTCTGTAACCCTTTTTAATATAAAAATTAACAGTATAGTTAAATGCATCAATCCTGGTGTGGATTGCTCTCTATATGTTGACGACTTTGTTATATGGTATCTTGCAAAAAACATGAACACTAATGAGAGAAACTTCAACAATGTCTGAATAAATTTCAGACCTAGTCGGATGAAAGTGATTTTAAATTTTCTAAATCTGAAAGTAATTGTATTCACTTTTGTCAACTACGTAAACATCATGAAGACCCTCATCTAACATGCGATGGGTCACCAATACCAGTAGTGGATGAGACAAAATTCCTTGGTCTTATTTTCGACCGTAAATTAACGTTTATACCACACTTCAAATACTTGAAGTCCAAGTGCCTTAAAGCTCTTAATTTACATAAAGTTGTTGCAAACACTAATTGGGGATGAGATCGTAACGGACTTTTATAACTTTATAGATCTATTATCAGATCCAAGCTGGACTACGGCTCACTAGTATATGGATCGACTCGCAAGTCATACTTGCAGATGCTCGATCCTATACATAATCAAGGATTGCGACTCGCCTTAAGAGCCTTTCGTACATCACCAGCCGAAAGTCTATATGTTGAAGCTGATGAACCATCATTGTCTCATAGACGGGACAAATTCAAATTAGCCCTTCAGTATGCCATTAAATTAAAATCTAACCCTTCAAACCCTACTTTCGATAATGTTTTTAATCCTAGTTATGAACCTCTTTTTGATCGAAAACCGAAGGCCATTCGACCATTTGGTCTTCGCATTAAACCAAAATTAAGAGACACTGAAATCGACCTAAATTTGATTGCAAAGTATCACAAATTCCCCCATGGACTTTGGAAACACCAACAATTATTTTTGATCTTTGTAATAGTAACAAATCCAGTACAGATCCTATTGTCTTTCAAAGCAAATTTAATGCAATTAAGTCGAAATACAGTTACTTTCAACATATATACTAGTACACAGATGGTTTTAAAGATAGAGATAAGGTAGCTGCAGCAGCTGTTGTTCACAAACACAGCATAAAGAGCCGCCTGCCTGACAAGGCCTTTATCTTTTCAGCTGAACTTAAGGCAATTGAACTTGCCTTAAATTATATTCAGGAATGTGATGATGACTATTTTGTAATATTTTCTCATTCCCTTTCATCTCTTCAAGCTCTGGGTAATATGAAACATGATAACTCAGTTGTGCTTCAGCTTTTAGAAAAGGACAATTCTCTTATAGTTGATAATGTTATTATTTTCTGCTGGCTTCCAATCCATGTAGGAATACGTGGTAATGATAGAGCTGCTAGTGCTGATGAAGCAATACGTGGTAATGATAGAGCTGCTAGTGCTGATGAAGCAGCATTAGGTTTACATATATATAATGCTAAATTACCTTCATTCGTCGCGAAGAAGTTGTCCTAGCCCGTTGCAGGATAGGGCATAGACGTTATACTCATTCACATTTATTACAAGCTGAGCAATTACCAGAATGTATACCCTGCTTTGCACCGTTAACGGTGAAACACATCTTGTTGGAATGTGTAGACTATGATCCTATGCGTCAAAGGTACTACATTGTTAATACAATGAAAGAGTTATTTTATACTATAGATTTTAGTCTTGTTTTAGATTTCCACAAAGAAATCAGGCTATATAAATCATTTTAATATGTTCTTATTATTATATATATTTACTTGTTTATATACCCGTTGACGGATATGTGTTGATTTACATATATAGTTTATATTACTACTATCATCCCTTATTTTTAATAGTTTTATCTTGATATATTTACATTACTTAATATTTAATTTCTTCATCTTTTGTCGGTTTTTGCGCACAATATAACCTATTTATGTGTCGACGTGCCCTAAAACATTCATTATTTACTTGTTTTCTCGCTGCTTGCTTGCTTGCCTTAACTTACCTTACCTTAGTTTACCTTACCTTATCTTACCTTACCGTACCTATCTTACTTACTGACTGACTGGCTGGCTGGCTTGCTTGCTTGCTTCCTTACTTCCTTACTTACTTACTTACTTACTTACTTGCTTGCTTGCTTGCTTACTTACTAACTTACTTATTACTTCCTTTTCAAGTTGTTTATTGTGTTGATGTTTTATCAATTGCTCTGACTGACGTTTAATCACACATATAGAGTTATATGCTTTCTGGAATTTGGACTTGCTTAAATACTGGCATGGTCGCCAGTTAGTAGAATCGATAAACCTATCAACGGAATATAATGATTACGTATTATATTTTATAACAGCAATGCTTGTTTTTACCTGAAATAGCATAGGAAAAATACAAACATGAAATGCAGTGCCATGTTAGAAATATCAATTATTAAAACATTTTCCTGAAACCTGAAACCTGTCTCTCTACATTAATTATTTATCTTCGGATCATGGAGGTCAAACATCAAGCAGTAAAATACTCCGGCGTTCTAATAAGAATGAGTGAAATTATCGAAGCGTAGAGATTACTAATTCACTCTCAAACTAATTCCACACTATTTAGAAGACTGACGCTCACATATATAATTATGATTGTTAACCGTCATTGAAGTGTTACAGATAGAGATATTGCTTAATAATGTGCCATATGAAAATGCATGTCAGGTTAATATGATTTAATGTTGCTTATAACGCACAGAAATAATCCATGGTGCTCAAACAAATGCGGTATTATAAAGCCTCGGAGATGGCATAGTGTGTTGTGTTTTATTATATATATATTGCTGTATATACATGCTGTATATACATTTTGTAAATAGTTATGTGTTTGACATATTAGTGTTTAAAGATATATATTTGTGATTTGAATTACTGTACATGCTAAGTTACAACGCAAAATAAACTTAAAATGTAGAGTTAACCGGTATGACTTAAAGCTGTACAGTCCCTATTTTAACTGGTAATAACTCATGAATATGCATGAGTTACGTACGTAGTAAAGTAGTTTCAAATCAACGAACACCCCAAAAGTCGGTATATAAGCAGAAATCGATGCATAAAATTTCGATAAATATACGGCTCCAGAATATATGTGATAAAAAAATAGTTGCCCGGAACGGGATTTGAAAGATGTACGCTGAACCACTAGACCACTGCTATTTATTGGTTTGTTGTAGCATTTCTAACACTAAATACGTAATAACAAGCGCGCGCACAGAAACTCATCAAGCGCTAAATAACAAGTCGAGATTTAGTTGTATTAGTTTCATATTGATAACATACAGTATTACACCAGGCAATGTTAATTTACACGTGCGACACTATTGACTACATATTTATTGATCCGTCTTTAGTTGCGTTCAAATATGTTAAGTTATTTTGCCACATAATAAATGGTAGTAAGTATACTATTTTCTCAAATAGCGTTGTAGTTCAATGGATAGAGCACCGGTCTTGAAATCAGAAGTCGTGTGTTCGAGCCCCGAAAGAAGCTAACTTTTTTTTACTGTAAAAAATACTGTTACCTGTGTATAGGTACGATGTGTACTGGTCGATGTATATACAGTAAATTATTTCCTGCGCTATATTTGCTCGCTTAAATACCCGATTTCGACATGAGCTGGTGAACATGAAGTTACAAATAAAGACATGCCTACAAAGAAGAAATCGATTAATATAGGGACTGTGTAGCTTTAAGAAGGGTGAATACTATTTCTTTTTGAATTTTGACAGGCCACAGTGACGTGGCGATTAGGTTCTATATGACCGCACCAGAAATATACAAATGATTTGTTAGTATATAAGGAATAGTATATAAAGAAAATGTCTGATATTAAATTCTTATTTTTATTACAACCATTTAGAAATAATATGCTTCTCAGTAAATCGGATATAAACTAATTGTTTTTTCATTTGTTTAATATGGTGTACGGGTCATATCTTCATATTTTCATGTAATTTTGTCGGCTATAAACATGTTGAAACACAAATTGTAAGATATTTAAGGAGAAAAATGTGATCAAGCATATATAAACCTGTACCGCCTTACGAAATATTGTTACATATATAATTTAGCCTAACTATTAACCGACCTTAAACAACTCTAACGAAGTACCGGCAAACAATGATGAGGCAGAGTACAGAAAGGTGAATGATGGTTTGCCAGGCAGAGTACAGAACAGTGTGTGATGGTTTGCCAGGCAGAGTACAGAAATGTGAATGATGGTTTGCCAGCCAGAGAACAGAAAAGTGAATGATCGTTTTCCAAGCAAAGTACAGAAAAGTGAACGAAGGTTTGCCAAGCAGAGGCAGATGAAGTGCGAGGGCCTGGATAACTAACCACTAAAAACACAACCAATCACTGACTCTGAAATAGAACAGTTATTGGAAAGAAGGCATGTTGGAAAGAGAACACAGACAACATAACTATCACTCTGTCCTTAACAATACAGTTCATATCGGCCGATGGTGAAGCCTTAAAGATCGGGAGTTTTATAAATTATAAATAAAAATACAAAAAAATAAATAAATAAAATTGGAAAAAGAATAAATGGCTATTTATTTCATGTTCTATTGTACATGTTGTAATAGGACTCATTTCGATGAAATACTCATTGGTTTGTATCTTCTTACAACTATTTATAGATTGTATATTTTCTTTTATCATTTTAATGAGTGAAAATGAGAAAGGAGTAGTGTGTCGTTTTAACACCTAGGAGCAACTGTACTTTCTTTTCGTGAAAACGTGCGTACAAATTATAGGCTGATTATAGTAATACTATACTGAAAAATAAAGTTTAGCAAGCCCTTATGCACATCTAGCTTAAATAAATGTAATTTTACTTTATATTTTGAAGTATTTTAAATCATCGGCATGACTTAGGTTGGTCTTCTTTTTCACTTTCTTTTTTAATTACAATGTAAGTATCATAGTTATCTCCCATTAGGCTAAAACATACTATTTCACATTTAAAAATACAAATAACGTAAAGAGCAATATTACAGATTACAAATGACTGTAATCGGTCTCAAGTTATAAAAAACCCTAAACAATCGACAATTTCCTTGCCATTATAAAGATGTAGGGAACCAAAGTTTACTATTAGTGAAATTACCTCCCTTTACATTGAAATAAGAGCGAAATTATAATTTCTGTAAAACATGTAGATTACCACATGTTGCTATTGTTTTCGCATATTTCTTTTGAGACTTATTCCCTTAATATCACTCATAGTTATGAAACAAATATTGCCCAAGACCGCTTCTACACATATCCTAGAATCTGGTCAACGGGGTTTATGTTATTTACTTGCTAAACTTATCAGTATATATATCGTTCTCTGTTAATTCAGTAGGGTGACGCTGCGTTAATTCGTCATTGGCAACAGTTGTAGACACTAAGCTAACCAAATGTATATAGTTATAAAACAATTTAAGTACATCTGTATATTTATTAACGCCAGCGAATGTTTCTTTAATTTGAATTTCTGAAACGTAATTCTTAAAAGTTATTCATATGCTCACATCTAATAGCATGCCTTTACGATCTGTATCATGCGGACTTTCTTTTATTAATGTTTTGATAACGATGTGAATATATGAACAAATGAATTTAGACAAGTGAAGGGTGTTATGCCTATTGCTTTGTTTCGGTTTCGAACAAGGGACCATATTCTCAGTCTAAAGACAATTATAGATACATCATTTAAACAGGACTTATTCACATGTTTAGTTGATTTTAAATAAACATTTGATACTGTAAATCGAACATCATTATTACATACATTGAGCATGTATAACATCATGAACATCAAAGTCCCCTTTCTTAATATTGTAAAGAGTATGTACGAAAATGTAATTTGTTCAGTTAAAACAGACAGTCGCTTGTCTTCGTCTTTTTCCACAACAATTGATGTAAAGCAGTGTATACTTAGTCCGACTTTATTTTATCTCTATATCAATGATTCACAGAATGATTTGGTTGATGAGTTTGATTCTGCATCGGATGCGGTACGACTATTAGATGACATATATAGCTCATGCGGATGATTTAGTCTTTATCTCAAGCTATGAAACAGGACTACAATCCTCCCTTTGATACTTGAATCCTTTTGTAAAAAAAATGAACTTTGAAGTAAATCTTGAAAAAACAACAATTATTGTCTTTAATAAATCGGGAAAAATCCTGAAAATGTACACTTCCAGATTTGCACAGAATATTGTTGAAATGGTTTCTGAATACAAGTATTAACGATAATCTTTAAATCTTCTGGTTGTTTCAGTGATGGAATAAAACACTTTTGTAATAAGGCTAGAAAAGCTATTTTCTCTATTAGAAAGGCTTTGTTCTTTAATAAAAATAATGTGCAACTGTATTTAAAACGTTTTGATTACTTCGCTAGACTCATTTTGTTGTATTGTAGTGAAGTGTGGGGGCTAGATATTTTAGTAAAGCCTAACACATATAAAAATGAGACATGCTGTGTTTAACTTAGATACTTAAAATATGTGCTTGGAGTCCATAAATGTGCACATAATGATGGGGTAAGAGCTGAGTTAGGAAAATATCTTTAGCCTCAAAAGTTCTGTAAAATTTTGGTTACACTTGAACAAATTAAATGAAAATTCTATTGTATATAAGGCATTTACAGATAGTGTATCATTAAGTGAAGGTATTGGTTCGTGTATGCAATCATTTTTTTAAATCAAATTGGATTCTCCCACTCATGGGAAAATTAAGTGAATTTTCCGATAGTCAGATTGGTAAATGCTATAGTCCATGAATTGTATGTCAGATATACCTATCTTTGGCATCATAAGCTTTTCAATTATAAAAATAAGCCAGATTTGTACTAAACCTTGTTTTGAACTTGAAAAGTATCTTGTTGCTAATGATTTATCAAAAACAGAAGTAAGTTATTTGACTAAACTTAGATTAAGTTGTCACAAGTTAGCTATAGAGGTAGAGCGACATAGGAAAATAGACCTGAGCAATATAATATGCCCATTATGTGGAACAGGAACTGAAGATGAATTTCACTTCCTCATGAACTGTGCTCAGTTAACGACTATTATATCGTCTTTCCTTAATGAACTGGCGTCTACTGTGCCTATTCTTCAGACAGTGGATGATAATAACAAATTTAAATTTATTTCCTACAGTAATGATCAAGATTTTAAAAATATGTGCACTTCCGACGTTTGTGAAAGTTTTAAATTCAAAGAGTCTTCATTAGCATTACTAAAAGTGAATGTAGGCCTATAGCAGTATTATCACGGTTTGTATTCTCTTAATACATTAATTATTGTTTATACAAATATCTATATCACATATTCTGTAAATTGTACTGTACCGTCTATGTTTGGTGATAATCCTATGTTGGATTTTGTACCAGTAAACGAATTAGTTCGGCGTATATACATACCATGAAAACAGAAGCCAAAACGTTACAACCAAATCGACGAGGAATATGAATTTGAACTTTTGATGTTTTGAGCTCAGGTATTTCAGCGAACTGACAAGCGATCGTTGGAAGAAATGAATTGATGGGTGGAACATTTACATCTTCACGCGAAAGTATATATGCTCCACCTCGTACTTGTAATATATGTTTATGAATATACTGGAGTAAGAGTAATGTTTAGGTGGAATTTACATGTTTTGTGTTTAGTATGTTTATAATTAACAGCAGATTTCACAGCGCACGTGCAATTCGTGAAATTTCACGGGTTCGTAAATATATTCATTCTAAATCCAATGATACCAACGACAGGTGTGTGCGAGATCTAAAAATGAATAGTTTTAGTTCTAGATGTGAAAACATCTTTTCATATACACTGTAGTAAAATATGTTTGGAAAGAGAGCTGAAAATAGTATTCAAATACGAGGGTACATTAAGGGGCGTCGCAACATTGGATTAAGTGCAAAAGACGTTTTCAAAGAGGTATGTAGTGTTTATGGAGATAAAGAAGTATCGTATATGACTGTTACCAGATGGATGCGGAAATTTAAATCCGGTCAGGAATCCATTCTGGATGGCTTGAAATCACTCCCAAAAAATTAAAAAAAAGTCAAGCACATATTAAAGAAAGATTCGAGATTGACCACACATCAGATAGTACGAGTCGCAAGAATCTCATCAGGAACGACGCATTTCAGCCAGATGGATACCTCATCTTCTGACACAGGAGCAAAAACGATACCGTGATTTAGCTGCTCGTAAACTTTTACAAATGTATCCAAAATACGACACCCGGAAATGTGCAGACATTGTAACAGGAGATGAAACCTGGGTTCACTATTTTGAACCCCAGCGAAAGGTCAATAATAAGATCTTGGCCACAAAACACGGACGGAGGCCGTGTATTGCTAAGAGAACACAAATGTTATGTATGCAGTATTCTTTACCAGCCAAGGTCCTGCAATTCAGGTCGCAGTTCCAAACGGAAGGTCGGTCACTGGACTATTCTACAAACATTATGTACTGACGAAACTAAAATCCTACTACAAGAAACGACGACCAGCCACCGGAATGCGTGATATCCAGCTATTGCATGATAACGCTCCTGCACACAATTTGGCCGTTGTGACGGAATACTTGGAAAAAGAAAAGGTGACTCATCCACCTTATTCACCAGACCTGGTACCATGTGACATTTTCTTGTTTCCAAGATTGAAAAAACGTCTATCTGGACGGCGCTACACCTCGCGACAAGCACTCGGGTCAGCAGTGCATCAGTGTATCAGTGTCTGGCGGATATCCACAAAACAGACTATGAAAACGCCTTCCGGAAATGGTTGAAACGGCTGAAAGTGTGTATTTCTGTAAATGGAGATTACTTTGAAGGTATGCAATAAACCGAATCATGATATTACTTTTTCTGTTCAATTTATTTCCAGAATAACATAACTTTTTGAATGTCCCTCGTATTTTCATACCATTCTATGTTCAGCGGCGTATGGTCCCAGTGTTTAACACATGATTTGCCCTAAAGATGATTCTGAGAGTGGAGTATTAATTTCAGCTCTTTTTGGTCAGTAGTGCTTATGCCATTGTATTGTGCCCGTCGTCCGTCCGTCGTCCGTTAACTTTTTGATGTCAACACTCTAGCACTTTCGTTTTTCATCCGATATTTACCAAACTTTACCATATTATTTATCAATGACAGTTCAAAAACCAGCATTATCGGATAAGAAACATCGGAGTTATTGCCCTTGAATTAACGAAAATTGCTATTTTGTGTCTTGTCAACATTCTAGCGCCTCCATTTTGCATCCTACCTTTACCAAACTTTGCCACATTGTTGATATTGACAACAGCTCGGTCAAGTTCGTCAATCAGCCAGATCAGCAGTAACACTGAATGTATGGCACTTGAATTATTGAAAAATGTGTTAACTTGTTGATGTCAACACTCTAGCACCTTCATTTGTCATCCGCATTTTAGCAAAAACAAGTCATATCGGGCCAGTAACACCGGAGTTATTGCCCTTGAATTAACGAAAATTGCTTTATATTGTCTTGTCAACACTCTAGCGCCTCCATATTGCATCCTATCTTTACCACACTTTGCCAGATTGTTGATATTTGTAAAAGCTCGATCAAGTTCGAAAACAATCCAGATTGGAGGAACAAAGTTTTGGCCTTTCAATTATCGGAAAATGCATTAAAAATTTTATGTCAACACTCTAGCACCTTTGTTTTTCATCTGATCTTTACCAAACTTTACTAGATTGTTACTATCAATGAAAGCTTGGACAAGTCTGAAAACAACCAACCCGGATTAGAAACACCGAAGTTATGAACCTTGAAATAGTTAAAGAAAATGCTGCATTATGCCTCTTTAAGACGAAAGCGCCTTCATTTGGTCAGATTTCACTGATACTTTGTAGGGATGATCAGTACCAAGCCTAGTTGTAAATGTTATCGCTTTGTATTGGTTGAATGATTTTTGGCAGAGTTATGACCCTTTAAAGGTTTTAATACACACAATTTGTCTGGACTAGTTCTCCTGAAACCCTGTCCGAATTTCAACAAAACTTTTGCAGGGATGACCAGTACCAAGCCTAGTTTTGCATATCATCGTCGTGCTCCGGTTGACAGAATTTTTGGCGGATTTATGGCCCTTTAAATATTTTTAATACACAAACATTTTCTAGGCTATTGTCCTGAACCCCTGGCCGGATTTCAACAAACTTGACGACAAGGATGATCAGATCAGTATTAAGCCTAGTTGTTCATATCATCCCCCTATTCCGGTTGAATAATGAGTTATGGCCCTTTAAAGGTTTTAATACACAAACTTTGTCCTGACTAGGCTCTTCTGAAATCCTGGCAGGATTTGAACGAATCTAGGGGGAGATGAGGAGTACCATCTATCATTGTCGTGTTATGGTTGAACACCTTTTGGGGCAGTTATTGTCCTTTTAAGTTTTAAATACATAAACTGTGTCCGAACTAGTTTTCCTGATCCCCTCCGGATTTTAACGAATCTTGGCAGAGATGATCAACATCAAGCCAATTAAGCTGCGCATTTCATTGCCGTGTTCCAGTTGAATGAATATTGTCAGAGTTATGGTCCCTTAAAGGTTTTAATAAACTAACTTTGTACAGGCTAGTTCTCCTGAACCTCTGGTCGGATTTCAATGAAACTTGGCAGGGATGATCAATTCCAAGCCTGGTTGCGTATATCGCCATGCTCCGGTGGAATGATTTTTGACAGGGTTATGGCCCCTTATACATAATCTTTATCTTTAGACAGTAGAGCGGCCACAGGCCATATTAGTCTTCTTGTTATTCTGTAAATTTTAAATTTATTTCCAGGACTGTCACAGCTAAACGAATGCATTAACATTAAATGAATATACGTGCATTAGAAGTAGGTATAACAGTCGAACTGGACATGTATCTTTCACACAACATAATCAACCAAACACATGCATTAAAACAAAACAGTTACAATGTTGTTAAGAAGCAAGACATGTGACATCACACACACAAACGAGTTGACAATTAATAGGGCTCTGGGCTTGGAACGGTCAGTGGCAGAAAGGCCGCTTGCGATTTTAACCAGGTTCTATGATGCACCAGACCACCCTCTTACAATATTGTCATCCCAATAAAAAGGGACAGTGTAAAGAAATCTCCTCCAGGCTATACGCTTTAGAAAACAAGGCAGCATTAATAGGCAAAATTAGTTTAACACGTATAATTATGATCATGTATATATGAATATAATAAAACACATCAGCATAGAAAGCCAAAATACACGTATCAAATGACTTGGCAGAAACCGAAGCAACAAGAGAACAAACAATTATAGGTACGACAAAGTTTTAAGACAAGGTTTGTGAGGTTAAGAAGAGAGCTACAGCCTGGACGAATAAAAGCGAATGATGTCGTATAATTAGTTTAAATAACACATGTATGTTGATCTGTAACTTATTATATTAGCGGGTTCATTGTACGCTTAGCCTATCTAAATATATTACAGGAGAAATAAAAGCAAACACATGTGCATGGTAATATATATTGGTAAGTTCTGCGCAAGAGCATAAATGTCAATAAATGGTGTCAGTAAATTATGGAAATAGTTCAAGCTACTCTGATTGTCGATCCATTATTTTTCCCGGAATGGAGATATATACGGACGGAAACTCTCCTCTAATTGACCAACTAAAGATACATTTCTCTTTAGGCACAACAATCTGATATTCGCAATAGTTATGCATTTTGGTACACTGCTACATAATGTACAATATCATACATACAACAAAATGATAAATATTAGGTTAAAGGTTCATCTCAGCATATTAATATAAACTCCTCGCTATTCAACAATAGAAAGTATTAGTACTTCATATCCATTAAAGTATGCTCAAGATCTGCGTCGTAACACATCGCTGCGACACGACATGGGCAAGTAATTTAAGTTCTTTACGTAATTAAAGTGTCAATTAAGTCACTCAAATTTGATTTCAGAGAAGTAGTCGCCACAAGTTTTTCATATATATGTATCACTTTTTGTACATAAAGGCCGCGTCCGCCGTGTTTGACATAGACATAGACAAAATGAATTTTGTTTAGGACCAACTACATGTCATGCCATTCATTTTAGTAACGGATCCAAATCAATACCACTTATGGTTTTTGAGAAGTAGTTGCCACAAACTTGTATTTAAGCTGTGGCAGCCATATTGAATTTCCGGCCAACCTGATTTTTACTTGGGACTAACTGGACATCAAGACCAACATTCCTGTGAAGTTTTATGAAAGTCATTTTGGTAAAGGTACCAAACGGATACCTCTTATGGATAATTAGTCCTCACAAAATTGTATTTAAAATCTATTGTTAGCCATGGCATTCTTAAATTTTGGCCAACATGATTTTTACTAGGACCAACTAGACATCAAGAGAAACATTCCTATATTCGTAAATATTATTATTTATTATGCAACAGGACCTATACAACATTATAATTTCTTTCAATTTTATCCTAGTCTAAGGAATATATATTTTTCCAGCTTATAAAAATGTCATAATGCACCACACATTTTAATTATGAAGCTATATCAATTAGATCCCTAACAACATCAATGACACCTGACGGTATCTGGATGACATATTAAACATGGCAATCCGTTCTTTTCTACTATGGTTGATAATATATACCCTAAAGAACTACAACCTAACAAAGCTACTATTTCTGATACTAACGCTTCTTTTCTTGATTACATCTCTCCATTGAAAAAGGTGAAATAATTAGCAAAATATATGACAAGATAGATGATTTTATTATTGATGTTGTTAATTATCGTTACAAAATTTTATTATCGTAACCCTCATCTTCTTTCTATAAAAGTAATTTAAGAACTCTTCTGCGAAAAGGACAACCTGACTTCTATGGTGACGTGATTTACAAAACATCCTTGGTCATGATCACTTTCATACTATATTTGTTAAACTTTTTAAAAGGTTTATCAAAAGAGGTTATGACTATCATTTTGCAACGCACCGCATTCTTGGTGGTGGACCCATTTATAGTTCGCCACTATGCTTACATCTTTGATTGTACGATGACCGGACAGGCTGTGGACCCTATGGTGACGTCTACCTAAAGCTCAAAAGGACGGTGACGTTTGATGTTTGTCTGCAGTATTGTCTTGTGCCTTCAATGGTTTATTCTCTTGTTGTTCTGGCTTCTGCCAAGTCATTGAGAACCTTCTTTGTGGCTTTCTAGGCTATTGTTTTTTTGTATTTATATATACACGAGCATCTTTGTGTTTTACTTATATTGCCTATTAGTGCTGCCTTGTTGGTTAGAGAATAGTTCATGGCGGGGATTTCTTTATTTACACTGTCCCGTTTTATTGGGTTGACAGTAGGGGGTAAGTGTGAGGTTTGGTGCATCCTAGAACCTGGTTTAAACCCCCAGCGGCCTTTTTTGCCACTGACCGTTCCAAGGCGGTAGCCCTATTGTCAATCCTTTTGTGCTTGTAATGTCTTATTTGGCATTTTATTCATTTTTAAATATATTTATTGTTTCTGTGTGTGTTTGTGGTTGACTGTCGCCCGTGGATGCTGTTTTTCCTGTTCAATTTGTATATCTTTACTTAGTATATTCTATTTGCTGCTCAACAATAATTTCTCCAATTCAACCTTTTGTAACATAAATGGAATGATCCATATTCATAAATGTAACTGGTGTGTGACCAGGTCACAGGTCATGTTATGCAATTTCTCCTGAAAATTAGGTTATTATCTCACCAGTACAAGTACACTGGCTCTTGTCTCAGTGGTTATATATTTGGAAAATCAGAATCAAAATAAAATCTTAAAATCCTACAATTTGTTTTCAATCTTTATCTGAGAGCCAAAAATACAAAGGACACTTAACCCTTACCCCATTATGAATTTATAATGGACTGTCCTTTCTTTGAATTTGGACCAGTCCATTTACAGTACAAAGAGGTGTTTCGTCCAAATCACTGATGAGCACCCAGACAGTGTAAACCCAGATCAGCCTGCAAGATGTTGTGCCTGTCATTTTGGTAAAGGTTCCAATTCAATATCACTTATCTTTTTTGAGAAGTAGTCACCACAAAGTCGCATTTTATAAATCTATTTTCAGCAGCTTGAATTTCCTAACGTCCTGAATTTTTGCTAAGATCAACTAGACATCAAGAGAAACATCCGTGTCAAGATTCATGAAATGTCATCAAGTAGTTTCAGAAGAGTAGCAGCCACACTTTTTATTATATAACTCTAAGTAAACAAAGATGGCCACTGGTGGCCATGTTTGACATCGAATCGAAATGAATCTTGGTTAGGACAAATTACATGTCGCACCAGTCATTTTGGTAAATTCAATATCACTTACGATTTTTGAGAAGTAGTCGCCACAAAGTCGCATTTTTAAATTTATGTTTAGCAGTGGTAGCCTTCTTGAATATTCTACAGACCTGAAATTTGCTAGGATAAACTAGACATCAAGAGAAACATTTCTGTCAAGTTTGATGAAATTCCATGAAGTAGTTTCATCAGAGGTGTAGTCGTTTTACGTTTTTCTTATATAACTCTATGTAAACAAAGATGGCTGCTGGCGGCCATGTTTGACATCTAATCAAAATGAACTCATTTTGGTAAAGGTTCCAAATCAGTATCACTTATGATTTTGCAGATGTAGTGGCGACAATATCACATTTTTAAAATATATTTATAGCAAGGGCAGTCATCTTGAATTTCTGGAATTTTGCTAGAATCAACTAGAGATCAAGAGCAACACTCTTGTGAAGTTTCATGAAAATCTGTCAAGTAGTTTTAGAGGAGTAGTTGCCACAAGTATGTCCTATATAACTATATTTTAAAAAAGATGGCCGCTGGTGGCTATGTTTGACTTGGAATCAAATGAATCTTGGTTAGTACCAAGTACATGTTACCCTACTCATTTTGGTAAAGGTTCCAATGAAATATATCGTACGTTTTTGAGAAGTTATCGCCACAATGTCGTATTTCTAACATATATTTTTAGCAGTGGCGGCCATGTTGAATTTTCTACCGACCTGAATGTTTGCTAGGATCAACTAAACATCAAGAGCAACATTTCTGCCAATTTTCATGAAATTCCATCATGTCGTTTAAGAGGAGTAGTCGCCACACGTTTTTTCTTTATAACCCGATGTAAACAAAGATGGCTGCTGGCGGCCATGTTTGACATCCAATCAAAATGAACTTTGGCTAGAACAAACTACAAGCCCTGCCAGTCATTTTGGTAAAAGTTCCAAATCAATATCACTTATGGTTTTTAAGAAGTAGTTGCGACAAAATCATTTTTAAAATATTTTTTTAGCCGTGGCGGCCATCTTGAATTTCCGGCCAACCAGATTTTTTGCTAGATTCAACTAGACATCTAGAGCAACATTCCTGAAAAACCGACAAGTAATTTCAGAAGAGTAGTCGCCACAAAAAAAAGTTTACGGACGGACGGACAGACGACGGACGCCGCACCACGGCATCTTTGATCAGTCGAGCTAACAATAATTCAAAATCGCAGAAGATTTGAAATTATGACTTGACCTTGTCCCACCGTTTGCCTTTCGTGGTCATCTACCGGTTTAGCGAATACTTACACATGCATTCGACGAAACTGTTTACTTTGGGAGATAAAAAGGCATAACGGTTATCAAACTCAATTTTAGCCGTAAAACATCATGGCTCTTATGGGTTTTTTAATCACGCAGATATGCACTTTTCTGCCTGATTAAGGGGTGACCTAATAAATTGTGCTTTATTTGGCACCATAGATATTTGTTAGGCAGGGCTACCCTGTATATATTCTGTACCTACCATAGCGTAATATGACTCGGCCCACCGAGATTACAGGTAAGTATGCGACACAACTCCATCCGCACTCTCCGGCGTTGTCTCTGAAGACATCACGCAATGCCTGCATAGATAACCGCCATATTTTAATTGACTACAACGAGTATGAAATGTGAAATTTGGAAATCGACAAACACGATAAATAAAAGAAATATTGTCTAGGTTTGATTGACACTGTTTAGGAAGGGTATTGAACAATTCGTACTACCGTGCATGCACTTTAGCCTAGGCTTGAGGAAAACTCAATATTTAAAATGTCAATAGTATGAACGTTTTAGCCATCCCGAAGATGGTATGCATATGACGGTGAACATGGCCGGAACCTTCAGTGAAGTATTATAGCAATCCATGGCCAGCGTATAGTATCAGATTCTAACAGAATGCTTTGCCGTCAACGAGGAAACAATGGGCAAATTAATCAAAATGGGATCTAGTTTGGAGCGAATTACGCAGGCTGTTTATGAAGGCATTGCGTGATGCTCACCAGTACGTTGGACGTGAATCTTAATTACAGGCCATGTGTTGCTTCTAATTATAGTTTTACTTCTCTTGTTTTCATATGTTTACAGCAACAGATACGTGTATCGTTTGTTAATTTCTCTGGATGTGGACTTTATTGTTGAAGATTTCCTTATGATGGGAGTTATGTTTATTTACACTGTTTATCAATAGTTGAGTCGGTAAAACTCGATGACTGGAAGGTGTTGAGTATTACCTTTGTGAGAAAGAAATAATGTTAATGCAATTGTAACTACGTGTAATTTCACAATTTCAGCTGTCAAGGAAAGTTATTAACAATTGATAGATTAATTATATCGAAATGATATGCAGTTTCTTTAAAACAAAAATGGTTTATGATAGTATTTTAGAATAATATTGATGTAGATGTAACAACACAAATTCAAATCTTGTTACACGACAATAATTAGTTATTAAACATGCAGTAGTGTATTGTCTGAACTAAATGTTCATTTAACTATCATAGGTTTACCGAGATGATCTAAAAAAAACTTGATTATTACTTTCATCGAAACTGATGGTAAGATATTACATTGGCAATGTTACCATATGCGTGTATAATACACATGCGCGTGTATTCGCATTTGAGAAACATATCATTCTTATAAAACGTTTCATATATGATGTATGCATTACAAGTTTCATATAATTTCATACGAGAAAGTATGTATTTGTGTTTTTGTTTGTTTTTTAAACACGCACATATTTATATGCAAATCAAGCATGGCATATATATATATATAAAGATGGTGAAAATAACAACTATACAGTGCTCTACAGTTAATAAAACCCCAAGCGCTTTCGGCTTACGCCTTCACAGACACTAAATGAACAAATATGAAGCAAAATACACGGCTGTTTAAATAAAACTGTTTGAAAAAGAACATCGTTTGGCATTGTTGCATGGACTGACCACTTTGAATAGACAATCTTGAGCCAAATGTGATAACTAATAAAATAAATTATTTGGTTGTATGAGGGTAAAACAGTATGTTGACATTTTGTTATGAAGAGATAATGAATTTTTGAAAAAGTTATGACAAAGCCTACCTCAAAACCTAAAATCTAAAATCGATTCTGCAGGATACAATATAAAGCTATTCCAAAGCAAATAAAAGTTATGAATAAGGCTTAAAAAATAAAATAAATAGAGAGATTTTGACCACGCGAAGTAACAATAGTATTAATAATAGAGCATTTCTGATTGGAAGAAGGTAAAATTGTACGCTGACATTTATGATAAGTTATGAAGAGAGAGCGAATAACCCTACCTCAAAACCTAAGACATAGAATCGATACTGCAGGATACAGTAGAAAGCAACTCCAAAGCTAATTAAAACTATGAATAAGGCTAAAAAATAAATGGACAAATTTGGATCAAGGAAAGCAATAAAAATCAATCTTGTATACATTTATATATTTTGTAAGATGTATCTAGCCCCATTAGTTGATTCCTGCTGGATGTTTTGTGTTTAAGCGTCTTATCCAGTACGTTTCACGCAATTTACGTTCTGCGTCGGTCCAATTTGAATTGTATGCAATGCATGTCCGAGACAAATCGGTGAACGTGTGGACTTCTGAACAGAAGTGTTCGGCCGCTAGGGACCTAGCAAACCTACGTAATTTACAATCGGATAGATGAAGGTTGAGTCGGATGTTCAACGCCTGTTTCGTTTCACCGACATACTGTTTTTTTGCAAATCAAGCACGTCATTAAGTAAATGACGTTTGGGAATTTTCAGTTTGTGACATGTTTTATTGTGTTTTTGGCACCGAGGGAAGATAAGAAATAGTTTGTGGGAGACATGTATTTACAAGTCTGGCATCTCGATGCATGGCAAGGGCCTGCCTGTCCTGTAGTCTGAGTATTGGAGTCGGGTTTCAGCTTGTTGCAACAAGGATGTCGCAGAGACTTTTAGGTCTCCTGTACGCAATAATGGATTTTCTTGGCATCATTTTGCTGAGATGTTCCGACTCCTCTGTGTGACCAGTGTTTATTAATAATCTGTTTCACATAAGGACGGTCAGGATGGCATGTAAGTACGAAAAGTAAAGTTTTATGTGAATCTGTTTGGATTCGGCTGGTATTCAATGCGTTTTTTCTGTTGAAGTTCCGTGCTTTTGTCTATTGCATTGACAATGTCTGTCTTGCATTAAACTCTTCTTGTAAGGTGCTCCGAAAGTTCGCTTGCTAGGATTTCGAATGTATTCGTCTTTGAAAACATTCGTATAATACGAAGTACATGACTGAACGGTATGTTCTTGTAACAGTGTTCAGGGTGGCATCTGTTGGGCAGAAGGTACCGGTGAGTTTCCGTGGGTTTATAGTAGAGGTGCACAATAATTAAATTGTTCTCTATGTGTGGAACTGTGTCTAGGAAAATGTGTTTCTCATTGGAAACCTCTGCTGTGCATTTCATTCTGGGATGGAATGCATTGACATTGTCTATAAAGGCTTGTAAAGTGTCTGGACCATGACAACATTGTATATCAACATCGTCAATGAAACGTAACCACGACAAAGGTTTCAATGGTACATATAGAAGGAGTTGTCCTTCCAGTCTGCCCATGAACACATTGACATATGAAGGTGCCAGAATCTATCAGACATAAGAAACTGAATGTATTGAGTTTCTGCACACCCAATGACAGGCCTTCCACTGCAAACGCACCAGCTAGTAAACGCGCACGCAAACGGAAATATAAACGCTCAAGATATATGTCTGTCAAAGGCAGAGAGGGAAAGTCTGTCAAATCAAATGTAGTAGTTAATCTGTATGTACACAACTCAAGAAGTCCGAAGAATCCATTTTGGTGAAAGGTTTGAACTTCTGCCCACGAACCAAACGTTATGAAGACACGAAATTGTTTAGCACAAGGCTGAGACTCAAGTACCATCTTGAGAAACCTGATTTTAAGTATGACAAAAGTGTCATATCTCATAAAACCACTTCTCAGTCGGACCAGGCACCCCATACGAATAATTCTATGAGCATATATCCAGATAGTCAACCAGCCATAAACACCACACAAGAACTGAGCGATATATAAGTTCAAAGGACGGTCTGTAAGCAGACGATATTCGTAAGTAGTTAGAAGTATACCGTGATCATATGTATCAAGTGGTAGCTAATTATAAAAGATTTCAATTGAGGAGTATTGTGATAATCATGCATTTCGTTGAAATATATTTGGTGGTAAATGTCCACGCAGTGAAGTGGTCATTTTAAAAAGTCATTCGAGATTTGGTTGCAAGCAAGAAACATCGCTATACAATAACACCGAATTGGAAAAGTACAATACGTGAGCCCCACCCCCGCTCCCAAAAAAATATCGATATAGATGTAATATAAACATAATTTTATATTTTTATATGTTATTGATAATAATCTGTTTACATGAAATCTGAAGATCTTTTCAGTCTGTTTCAGATATTGGCGTGTAAGGACCATCTTTATATATTGTAAATGCTGTGTTCCTGACGACTATAATAGTGCATTTCTACGACACATACATTTATTCACAAGGACGTGAATCATGGTTACTAGTGCCAATACATGGAACATCGGTGGAGGAGCAATTTACAGGAACCAGTCCTTATCATCACCAGCAGAGTCCATGGTCTACTGATTTGCCATTTTTGTCAATGACAGTTCCAAAGCGGTATCCCTATGGTGTTCTTAAATAAGACATTTCCCGTTCGGATTTTATACATAGTTTTAAAACCGAATCGACCTGTTCCCGAATTTAATCTTCATTTAATGACTACATATAGTATTTAATATACATATAATATCAACATGTATTTAATATAGTATCTATTTTGAGCATTGCAGAATTAGTACCTTTGGTAGAATTTGAATGTTTATTATTCTCAGGTAATATATTCTGTATCAAATATGAAGTTGTTCAGAACATGTTGTATCATTTATTCATCCTAGTTGGAGTTTCGTCCAAATGTCCGACATTTGCCGGAATTATCAATATTCAATATAATGGTAGCATATGTTGTAAAGAAGCATATACTCTCTACTTTGAGTAAAAGAGTATGAGAGTGGACCTTTGGAAACGGCCGAACACGACACATAAGAAATATTGCAGTCTCAGTTTGATTGAGACTGTTCATGAACGGTAGTGAAATATACTAGCTACCGCTCACACCCTCTAGCCCCGGGTTGAGCAGAACTAAATATTCATAAAATCAATAGTACATAATTTTAACATAGAACATAGATATTTTATTATTAGTCCACTACCCCATCGGTTAACCGGGTGGGGGACTAATCGTCGGTTTACACCAGACCCGCATCCGTCTGTCTGTCATTCTGTCATGAAAGATATTATGTGTGCATCCGTGAAAATATGGAGATGATGCGCGTATTTGCCTTTCTTTTCGTTTGCTCAATGCCATGGCAGCAAAATTAAAAATATATGCAAAATCGGGATCCTGCAATTGCGATTCGAGTTTAAAATTTAAAGTGGGCACCCATTGGAATATTGAGATGACTCACAGTTTTTGTGGGTTATTTTGATCAAAAATATGGTTGCCATTGCAAAAAAATGTAAAAATCTACAAAATTGGGATCCTTTGATTGCGTTTGAACAATTTCAGCTATCGAAACAAAACTGCATTTACAGCAAGATGGAGAGGATGGTTTTTATTTAGTTAAAATGTAGTTGCCATAGCAACAAATTACAAAATCCACAACATTGAGATCCTGGGATTGCGTAAAGCTATTTGAGGTATTAAAACAAATTTGTGCATTCGTGGCAGCATAGATATAGGATGGATAGGAGATGATGCAGGCATTTTTCATGTTTCTTTATTGAGTACAATGTGATGTGTACATCCACAGCAGTATGGAGATTATGTAATTTTTTTAAGTAAAAAATATGGTTGCCATGGAAAAAAAGAAGGGATTATGTAATTTTGTGAAAAACTGTATGAAACAAAATGTGTTGTGTGGATCCAGGGCAATAAGACGATGATCTAATTTGTTTTGTAATTTTGTGAACACTGTGGTTGCCATGGCAACACAATGGGAAAAAAAGTATTTTAGTTGTGGATACTGGGTTGTTGGTCGGGATGTTCCCCTCAACTTATTCGTTTTCTAGAGCTTGTAGTCGACTTGACCTATTGCAGAACTTAAATAGATGAAAAACTTACAGACACCTTATCCACTCGGCCTTAATGACAATATTTATCAAGAAGGAAATATTTCTAAAGATCCTAATATTGACATTTTTTCTATATTTTCTATTCAAAACCGTAAATCTAGGTCTCATGGTCTTAGGCGTAATGTTAACATTAAACGTAAATCGCGTGTAATTATTTCTGTCGCTGATTAACATACTATTTTTAAACAGTCTGGAAAGCACTCCATGCTTTCACGGCTTACCTCTTTGTCCATTTCTTCACTTAAGTTGATCGACGAGGAAGCCGACAAAATTTGCATTCGTACAGATCCCTTGTATAACACTGCTTCCATAGTTCAAAGCTACACACAACATGTTCTCCAGCCCCAAATTGACAAGGAATCTGATCACGTTAGGCATTTTCTAAAACTACTATATATTATTTCATTGACATGCCTAGTAATGTTCGAGATACTCATGTAGTTGATTCTATCCCAAAATATTTCAACAATTCCGAAAGTCCTGTAATTTGTTATAAGTATAAAAAGCCTATTAGAAATATTATTTTCAATTACAACAAAATTGTTTCTGATCGTGATATAGTACATAATACTCCTAAGGAATGTGAGGTCCTAAATATAGATTACCTTCAACTATTGATTTTAATGCCTGTCGTGCCCAGATCGCCCACTCCATTGAATATTTTATCATATGATTAGATCATGGCGGAGATTTCTTTATTTACACTGTCCTGTTCTAATGGGATGATAGTAGGATAAGTGTGAAATTTGGTGCACCCTAGAACCGGTTTAAATCCCCAGTGGCCAACTTTGCCACTGACCGTTCCAAGGCGGTATCCCTATTGTCAACCCTTTTGTGTTTGTTATGTCGTTTGCATTTATTATTGCTTTTGCCTTCTTGTTTGTCTGTTTGCGTGTTTGTTTCTGTGTTTTGTGGTTGACTGTCCTCCTTGAATGCTACTTTCCCTGTCCGATCTTTTTATATTTCTTTTGAGGACTTTAATATTCGTAATTTGTGTCTAACTAAGAAGCTATTCCATCAGGGCTACCCTGATTTACTTTACATTCTACAGCGATATCTGTAAAAAAAATATCGGGCTCAGCGATCTAGAAAGATCGGAATGAATAACAATTCTGATTGTAAGCACGGGGAGAGACTTTACCGCCGTCACACTAAACAGGCAACGTTACTGTGATATATTAAAAGAGTATGAAATGAGAAAATTGGAAATCGCAGAACACGATAAATACAAAAAATATATACTGTAGTCTCTGTTTGACTGAGACTGTTCATGGACGGTAGTGAAAAACCTGCTAGCAAAAGAAATCCGCTGGTGGTTTAAACCTGCATTACGTGGTCCCGCCTTAATTCTATTATGCGATGGGTAAGCTTATATTAGCAGGATTTTATAATGGATATTTTAACAATAAAAGATGTTTAAAAACATTGTTTGTACTGAAACAATGCGATAACCTGTTTAAATGTACATATTAAATGTTTTAATTTTACAATATGCAAACTTTTTAAGACGAAATTAAGTTTTTATTTCATACTCCAGTCATACCCGTTTTCGCTTCTTGTAGAAGGGGTTAACTGGGGTATTCAAGTTAATTCTCGGTCCACGTAATGCGGTTCTAGAGTGCACGCAACCTCAATATTACCATATTTTTCTTCCCTTATACAACGGGAAAACACACTAACGCATGTATGCAAAATTCAAATATTGAACCGTTATCATTATGACGAAGGATAACGGTAGATATTTAGAGTTATAAATTATCCATACCGAAACGAGACGTATGATTAAAACTAAAGGAACAGAACTAGGAACAAATGTATGTTTAGTCTTGACTGTTTGTTGTGGATAACGAATGACTTGACCAAATAAATACTCATGTTTATATTGTCGATGCACCTGATACCCATTACTTGTCAATGATTTGTTTTCACTCAACATGTATATATTGCATATCATAAAATATATTTATTTCTTCCGAACATTTATTTTTGTATCCGTCAATAAGTTTGTGTGTTACATAATGTTATGTTTGTTCATGTTTTTGTTAATATAAACAATATCCAATTATTCTGTTTACATCTGATGAGAATTGTTTTGTTTTGTTCTGGTTTCCGCAATGGTGTAAATCTGTAAGATTAATATAGATACTGAAAAGTGGATCCCGCGGAAGCAACAAACACAAACAAGAGATACAAGTAGCGGACTCGGTTTTATTAAGTCTGTTGATGAGAGGTAATGTAGAGTGCGTGAGGCCTCCTAGCACTGGCTTAAGCGATATTCTACTTTAAAGCCAAACACATTGGGCTTGATGATTCCAAAGGACCAATAAGCATTAATACTAGTGTCATAAAAGTAGGGATACTTAAAACACATTTTCAATTGCGCTTGCCTAATAACAGCATGGAAAAACAGCGTGAAAAACAGATGTACATTTATTTCAAAGTAAAAAAAAATCAAATGATCCAGTTTTTCACTTCTAAATGATAAAACATTTCCGCAATGGTGAGTTATCAACGTCAGTGCACAAGAACTTCACGGAAGTTGTGTTTTTTAATAGCAATCTCAATTTATTGCATGTGTATTTTTTGAGTGATGATTAAAATATGTACACCTGTGCTACCTCGGAATATGAAACTTTGAAGACATTTTGTTGTAATTATAACGATTCTTAAATTCACATATTATATAAAACACGATTCAGATAGCTGTATTAAATAAAGCGTAACCCATTAGTTTTAGTTTTTATTTAAGAAATAAAATATATACCTGGTGGGCGGGAATACCAAGGGCTGCAAGCACGTGGTTACAATGTGTTTCATGTTCCAAACACCAGGTTTTAATCTCGCACAACCCGTTGAGAATATTTTACATGGATAATACTTATATATAAACTTATACTCAACACAAACAGAAACGTCCGCTGATGTTGATGCTGATTGTCTAGACAGCAAAACAAGAAATAATTAATGACGTTTTAAGAATAGTTAGATAGACCGTCAGCAATAGTCTAAACAAAGATGTTTTTAAAAAGATCAGTACATAAGAAAGTTAGACCCCTTTTTGTTAAAACATGCATTTTGGCCAATCTACGAAAAGTACCGAAATTTGTCCGAGGCTATATTCTCTATATATTTCTTACAAGAAAATCACCAAAAAAAAGCATTACACAGATTTTGTAGAAGGCAGTTTTTGATTATCAACAATCATAAAATTACCTCCCTTTAAAATTTCCATATCATACATAACAGATTATTGCTTCGCAAATTTTAAACTGTTTAATGGGATATTTAGTACTCTCTTAAGTGTTCTTACAAACATCAAACATTGTTTTATAAAAACGCTGTTTAAGCTTGGATATGCCCTCAGAAACTGGCCTATGGAAATACCAGCAAAAAAAGTCGGAAGTTTTTTTTTGTTCCGTATATTATCATCATACAAACAAATCCTCCCAACACCAATGGAAGACGATTTACAGCTTTATCCTTTTTTTAATTATTAAAAATTAGTTGTTCGAACGTAACGTTGTTTTAAAACAACGTAATGCTTGTTTTGGGGTGCCCATTTTCTGACGTATAACATCGTTTAAAATGACGTCCTACCGGATAAAGGACGTGACGTCAGAGGTTTTGATGGGACGTTTAAAACCAACTTGATAACCAATCAGCATTGAGTAATTTAATAAACTATGTTAGATATAGCGTTGAACTTTATCAGTTTAATGTAATACATGACCTGGATAATACGTGAAATAACAAATATGAACTGTTGATTCGCTGAATACGTGTTTTTCGTCATAGATCAATTTTAATGAGTTTCAAATAGAACCACATCCATAATGTTATTACAATTAAACGGACACACGGCAATATAGAAATATTTAATAATTAACTAAACTTTGTAGTACATGTATGATCGGTGAATTTGCCTTTGATGAATGTACAACATTAAATTGTTTAATACATGATAAACAAAGATGGCGGCGCTTATTCTAACTTCCAATAAATTGAAGTTAGAGTACGGGCAGGGTCAATAAGTACACCGTACTATAAAACAGACAGATTCTGTCTCAACTCTTTGGTTATTTAACAACTGCGATGGGATTCGCCCATCTCGTTGTTTAAATAAACCAACTCGCTGAGACCAGACTCTATATATTACATATGTTAGCCGTGTTTTACTAGAAACTCTACACATACTACGACGAAAACTCGGCAATCACGAAACGGAAGTCGACCAAGAACAAGCTAGTACAATATGAAGAAACTAGCTAATACGAGTTTTAATGACATCATTCACGTTAAGGAGACGTCAATCACGTTCGCTTATCAAAATATAATGAAACTAACGTTACTATAAATAAACGCAAATCATGTAAAAATATTTTTATTAAAACAAAGTTCTACTGTAGTGGAAGTTTATTAATAAAATTGTCATTAATTAAGTGTTTTCATAGTTTGCGAGTTGTTGGTCCTCGAACAACTTTGCCTTCGGCCTTCTGGCTTGTGCCAATATGACATTCATTGGACCAATAACTGGACCAATTAGAAATCGCTTAAATGATATCAAGCATTAAAACAGGTACCTATATACTACTCAATTATCATTTTGAATTTAACATTATTGTATACTTTCTTATTGTCCCTTTAGTTTGCATTGAGCTAAGTGTGCAATATTTAACAGATAATGTATGGTGCTGAGGTCCATATGCAAGTTTATGGACTGGGCAGTCAGACCTAGAATGTTATACGGACCGAAGCGAAGCTGAGGTCCATATAACGTTCTAGGTCTGACTGCCCAGTCCATAAACTTCATATGGACCGAAGCACCATACATTATTTGTTATATTATACCGAATCTGACCAACAAATTAAATCAATACTTTTTATGATTTATGTTGACATCGTTTTTTTCACACGTCCGTTAATATAGCTTTCGGACCGGGCGCCCGGTCAATATGCAACTTTATGGACTGGATGACGTCACATTAAACAAAGAGTGGAATATGCAAATGAGGTATAACATTCTACGATATTTCACACATTGATATTGCACCGGAACTTTTCTCGCGCTTGATAAGAGCCGCGAAATAGAAATAAGGAACTACTTTCAACGGAATCCTGCCTATAGTGTCAACAAAAAAAACGACGTGTTTTTGTTCAAACTTTTGTGGCAGAAATTGATAAAATAATTGAAATGGTCCCTCACCCACTAATTTTAACGTTATCGAATGGCAAACAAACGTTTGAAAATCGCTTGACGTTTATAATGACGTCCTCCGACCTCGACGTCGTTTTCGCGCAAAATAATCATCCACACAAAATGAAACTGAATGACATTATAGGAATTCCATCGAAAGCTATAAAAATAACACAAATATAATGAAAAGTAATAGTCATACAATTAGCATTGATCGAAAACAATATGAAAGTATACAATAAAAAGGTTATTGAATTTGTATGGCTAAATATTACTTGGAACTCCTTGCTTTGGCGCAGGACGACTCGCAAGCTCGTCGCTCGTCGTCCTTTGCCAAAACAACTAGTTCCAAGTAATATTTAGCCATACAAATTCAATAACCTATATTATTGCATACAATTAAATAAAAGGTAGACAGTAATAAAAATCGTTTTCATCGGTAATCTATTACAGCTTTAAATATATTATTAAATATATATTTGCACAAATGGCTGTCTTGAGTGTTGCTTCCCGTTAATTTTCCAAATAACATGCATATATTGCAAATTACTGTGACCTTTTAAACACGCGTTGTATATAGAGTTTAATTAACATTGTTGTTGTGATACGGGAAATAATTCCCGAGTGTGAAAGATTCTTGCTATATAGAAATGAGCATCGCACGAATCTTTCTCACGAGGGAATTATTTTCGTATCATGACAACAATGTTAATTAAACTATATATTATATAGTCTGGGATAAATGTCTTTCCAATAGTCAATATTTTTACACCAGTTTGCACGAGAACGCCAAGACGACAAACAAAACAAGTGGAACCGGAACTCTTCGTTAATTTCCGTAATCGGTAATTCCTAGTGGCGGAATCTGACGACGACGTCTGTAAAACAATCGCAACGTCATTTGGCGTTCCCGCCACTTTCGGAAAAGGCCGAGCAATGTTCCGTACTGCGAAACAACTCCCACTGGGAGATATTTCGCAGTAGAGCAAACGAGTAGATATAGCTTTTATATTCGCAGAAATTCCTATACAAGTCACAGAAAAATATGTGATATAAGTCAGCTTTCACTGTTATGTTGCTTGTTACTCCACGTCCTTATTTAATAGTTAGTATAGTTCGACAATCCGATTCCTTATGAAAATATACGGATGTACTTAATAGACTGGTACTAGTAATATTATTTTACATCATATATGTCAAATAGTCATCTAATAAATACTGATAAGGAGATCCATTAGGAGCAACGAACGCAAACAAGAAGTAGCAGACTCTAGCATCAGTTTGGGCTGTATTCTTTACTCACTATTTCCTTTCAACGAATAGGCTCTCTGATCTCCATTGTATCAATGTATACGTGGAAAATGGTTTTTGTGAAAAGACATTAACGTGGGAGAAACAAAAAACACATGGCTATATCATCAGTGCAGCTCAATCGATTAGCTTCTTTGTTCATTTCTTCGCTTAACATGATCGTCAAGGAAACATATCAAATATGTTCTGGTACAGATCTTTTATATAATACTGATTCATTAATTCAAAGCTACACACAACATGTTCTTCGATCCCAAATTGACATGGATTCTGACCACGATATTCACTGAAAATACTGATATCTTATTAACGATGTGTTATTTATTCTATTTCAAAATAAGTAAAGCAACTGGAACGTCCAGTAATTTGCTGTTTGTATAAACAAACAATTAGAGATAATATTTTCAACTAAAATAAAATAATGTCTGACCTAAAGGCGCCATTTCGTCAATTGTTTATTTGGAACTTCGAAGCATTAATTTGTATACTCAAGTTCAATCTACTGAGAATGATGTTGCTTCCACGCATATAACGCAATGCATTGCTTTCAAGGCTGTGGTAGACGAAAGGCAAAGTAAACTGTGTATAAAATCCTAAATTAAACAAACAACCTTATACAATTAGTTTGATTCTAATGATATTGCCTGCATCACTAGAAACATCTAAATACGTTTAACTGTTTGTCTTTCCACGTCAAATGGTATGATCCTAAAACTTATGACAGCTCTGGAATTAATTGATTTTTTTATATTAAAAAATCATATGCAGTTCTTGATACAATTTGCAGTAACCTTTAAGTTTCATTTGTAAGTACTTACGTCATTTCTACACTACATAAAGCTTTACCGTATACCCCTTCAAACGAAATTGAGGGGATATATAGGAGTTACTCCTGTGTGTCGGTCGGTCGGATGTCCGGCCGGCCGGCCTGTCTGTGGGTCTTTTCAAAATAACGTTTGCATTATTTCTGCATAACCCCTTGATGAAATTTCAGGAAACTTTATAAGAAGCATCAGTATAAAGTGGAAATGAGCCTAACCTCGTCTTGTTCCGGGTTTGATGATTTACGGCCCTTTGATCATTGCATACATAAAGCTTGTCCGTACTATTTCTCCATAGCTCCTTGATGGATTTTCCCGAAACTTAATAAGAAGCATTAGTATCATATGTAAACGTGCATAACATCGTCTCGTTTTGGTTTGATAATTTTTGACGGAGTTATGGCCCTTGGAAGATTTTCACACAAAGATCTTTTCCGCGATATTTCTCCAAAATCCCTTGATTGATTTTCACGAAACTTTATGAGAAGCATCAGTATGAAATGGAAATGTGAACTATATCTTGAAAATAAGATGAAACAGTATGTGTTTGTAGGTCTCACTACACAGTTAGCTCCCTTGAAACCAACGGTAGGATAATTCTTACGCCTTAAAAAGTAATAATGTGTTCTTCGGTTTTAAATATTGTTAATAATTTCTGACAGATATGTTTTTGTTGCTACAGGTGAGACGAACAAAGTCTGAAATTGGATTTGCAGCTATCAGATGTGTGCCACACAAATATGGCAGTTTTATGGGTGCTGAAGAAGAGTAGGAATTCTGGTCCAAACTCTGGAGATAAAGCCCAAAATAGTTCATTGGAGGACACCACTCAAATTAAAAAACAAAACCTGGTCAGCGTACCAGATGTTATACAGATTTGTGTGGGCAAATGACTTGGTTAATTAAAAAAGTAACTTTTAGCTTGGAAACTTCCTGTTCGGAATGGCGCTGTAAACTTTGTTCATATAGGCCCCAATATAGTAAAAATGCACTGTGTAGTGAGACCTGTATGTATCTCTACCATTGTGGCCTATGGGAACTCAATTTGTGATCCGCAACATCAAGTCGAATATGCAAACCATGCATACTTTTGACTAATCAACCGATCCATGCAAGTTGTGCATTTTGATATATGTTTTAAAGTGTCTTATTTTTTTTCATTATGACATTTTCGTCGGAAAGCAATTATGTTAATGCGTCGTCTGTCATCGTAAATTACATTGACTATATCCAATTCGTATTGAAACGTTAATCATAGTCTGACATGTTTTGCAGCGTATGAATAATGTTGCCACGTGTTTGTTTTTTTGAAATAGTTAAGGTTGTTTACGTTAGTAAGGGTCGGTGATAGATCAATGTGTGGTTCTCTATCTCGCCTAATAAAGCATAACAGTTGCATGTGATATATTTGTATTACAATTACTTAACATTGTGGATTACTTAACTCGATTGGATGCATACCGTAAAGGCAAGTCATAGACAGGAGTTAGATACTATTAGATAGTATAATTAAATGTTGTTTAACGGCTCATCAACACAGTATAGGTTATTTATAGCCGCCCCAGAGAGAGGGGAAGGATACATAGGAATCCGGGAACCTGCCCTACTCTTATTATCGAATAGATTCCTATGGTTCTTTAACGTGCTCGGAGGATAGACCGATACACAGGACCGCCCGGTTTACGTCCCCATCCGACGGACGAGGCTAAGGGAAAGTGTCTTGCCCAAGAACACACCGACGGAACTCAGTGGCACCACGACTATTAGATAGCTTTGGTTATTAGATAGCTTTAGTTATTTAGTTTAGCAAGTGATTAACACATTTGCATATAACATTACAACATACGCTGTTAAAATACAATCATAGTATCACATCGAAATATAGTGTCCATATGGGGTGAGAATCATCATCGAGGGTTAACACAACACACATAAAGGAAAACGAGTTTTATTTTCATTATGGTCCCTACAGTTAACGGCATATCACGGAGAGTCATGGACATATAACAGTATTATGTCATGAATATGATGCACACATTGACTGTAGACTTAAATACAATTCATATTTGACTACTTGACTAGTCGACATAAGTAATAAAACTGATATCATAAACTATATCACGGAGCAATATAGAACTGACCAGGTTATGCTATGTAATGGTATTTTTTTATTCTTCCAGCTTATATGTGTTGTATCCATTTTGATTCCTTATTAGTATATGAAGATAGCTCATTCCAGAGGGTACATACTTTATATGCAAAATATTCTTGGGAACTGAAAAAACAACAACATCGTTTACCCCAAAACCTATTGGTATAATTATGTATAGAGCTAGCTGGTGTGAACTGTTATCCCATATTATCAGGGGCACTACCTAAATGTAACATAACACATGACTAAGAGTGATTTGATCAACTAATTTAGAGACTTTACCAATACATATTCAAACTTGTCCGAGGTCTTCACTTAGCTTTCGACCAAAACAGAAATTATTCGGTTTTTCAAGGTGTAAATATAATGTATTATAAAGGAACCAACTTGACAAACAAAAGAAAATTTTATCATTTATTAAATTGCATGATCATTTATTAAATAGTTATGGCAAATAGTGCGCGCGGCTCCAAATAGCGGGCTGCCAGCAACACATATATATATATATCATGGCAGCCCGTAACATGTTTCACAAAAGAGGGCATGTCCCATAAGCCTGATACCCTTAAATAAGCCCCAATAAAGCAGCTAATAATGTAATTATTGTTTGACGCCTACATTACGTCAATGTTTTATCTCTGGAACTCGGCAGCACCAATTCGTATACTCCAGTTAATTCTACTGAGGATATTGTTGTTTCCGCACATATCACTCGGTCCACTACTTTCAAGGCTGGTGTAAACGATAAGCAAAATGAACTGCCTACAATGTACTGGATTCCTAAATTACATAAAAATCCGCATAAGGCTCGCTTTATTTCTAATTCTAGTGCCTGCACCACAACAAACATCTCCAAACTTTTAACTTCTTGTCTTACTGCCGTTAAAGATCACGTTAAACTATATTGTGATAAAACTTATGAAAACTTTGGGATTAATTTATTTTGGTCTATAAAAAAATCAGGAGATGTTCTTGATACAATTTTCAATAAAGGTCAAGTTTCATCAATAAGTACTTATGACTTCTCTACACTATATACAATCTGACCACATCATCTTATTAAAGACAAGCTAATTTCTCTTATTCAAAAAACATTCGCTAGAGAAAATACTACATTTTTGGCATGTAATAATATTAAAGCGTTTTTTACTAAAGGCAGTTTAGACAATTATACTATGTGGACTTGCTTTGAAGTTTGTGAAGCACTCATCTTCCTATTAGATAATAATTTGGTCAGGTATGGTACCACCGTTTATAGACACATTGTTGGTATCCCTATTGGTACGAACTGTGCACCATTTGTCGCAGATTTGTTTTTATTTTGCTAGGAAAGGTATTTCATGTTGAGTCTTTCAACAGATACCCAAGCAGATGTTATTGAAGCTTTTAATGACACCTCTCGGTATCTGGATGACATACTGAACATTGACAACCCTTTCTTTCCAACTATGGTTCAAAATATTTATTCTAAAGACCTTCAGCTTAATAAAGCTAATACATCTGATAATAACGCTGCTTTTCTTGATTTAGATCTCTCGATTGAAAATGGTGAAATAATTAGCAAAATGTATGACAAGAGAGATGATTTTAATTTTGACATTGTTTATTTCCCCCACTTGGATGGGGATGTTCCCCGAGCAACTTCTTATGGGGTGTATGTGTCTCAACTTATTCGGTTTTCAAGAGCTTGTACTCGAGTTGAGGACTTTAATATTCGTAATATTTGTATAACTAAAAAAAACTCAATCAGGGTTACCGTTACCATAAACTTCGTAAAACCTTTGCAAAATTGTATTATCTTAACCCCGATCTTCTTTCCAAATATATAAAGTATAGTCATTTAAGGACTCTTCTGCGACAAGGACTATCACAACCTGACTTCTATGGTGATGTGATTTATAAACTTCGTAAGATTCTTGGTTATGATCACTTTCATACTATCTTTGTTAAACTTGTTAAAAAGTGTATCAAAAGAGGTTATGACCCTATCATTTTGCAACGTACTGTATGCTTGGTGGTGGACCCTTTTACAGTTCGCCACTATGCTTTCCTCTTTAATTGTACGATGACCGGACAGGCTGTGGACCCTATGATGACGCCTACCTAAAGCCCAGTTTGATGTTTGTCTATGATCTTTCCTGTCGTGCCCTTAATGGTTTATTATCTTGTTGCTCTGGCTTCTGCCAAGTCATTGAGTACATTCATTGTGTCTTTCTAGGCTATTGTTTTTTTGAATTATATTTACACGAGCATTGTTGTGTTTTACTTATATTGCCTATTGATGCTGCCTTGTTGGTAAGAGATTAGATCATGGCGGGGATTTCTTTATTTACACTGTCCTGTTTTAATGGGATGACAGTAGGGTAAGTGTGAGGTTTGGTGCACCCTAGAACCGGTTTAAACCCCCAGTGGTCTTTGTTGCCACTGACCGTTCCAAGGCGGAAGCCCTATTGTCAACCCTTTTGTGTTTGTGATGTCGTTTGCATAGTTTATTACTTTTGCATTCTCGTTTGTCTGTTTGCGTGTTTGTTATTGTGTTTTGTGGTTGACTGTCGTCCTTGAATGCTGCTTTCCCTGTCCGATTCTTTTATATATGTTTACACGAAATATGAATCCCCAATAGGCTAAAACAAAAGAGGGCATGGCCCATCGGCCTTATAACCTTGGTGAATCCCTAAAAGGCTGAAATAAAATGTGTATTCAAAACTCTAATTCTAAAGTAAAATGTTTCTTCATTTATTCATCTTTTCTAAAGTTTAGAATAATGTGCACGACCGAAATAGGCATGATAAACCAACAATAAGCCCCAAAACACTTGCTGTAATCCCGACCATGGCGAACAGTGGTCAGTTTTACATTTAAATTGACTGATTGTAAAATTGTTAACTGTCATTACATTTGATTTCGCTGAACTGATGTATTAAGGCGTCGATCTAAATGAAAGTTTGATAATGCCTCAGAGCAGCAATCAAATTAAAAAATTGATAATGCAACGCCAAAAAAAAATATGACAAAATCGAATCGCTCTGAGAATCCTGCGAATAACTAAACTGAGCTACATATATAGTATACGGTTGTATAATGCAGAGATTATGATTTAACTGAAGAAACATCTTTGATGACAATTTTAAATGCTACAGAACGAAAGGATATTGAAGTTATGCTTACTGGCGTTGGTATAAAACTTAATATCAACGATAGAACCTACCAGCTTTTGAAGATCGCTATCCATGACTAGTTAAAAAAAATGACTCACTAAAGTGCACACGGATTCCTGTTACAGACAATAAAGGAAATTTGGTTGAAAAAGAATACAAAATAACCAGTGGTAAGTCGAACTTATATACTGTTAATATGTATCACACTACATGCTCTTGCCTGATTAACGGAAGAAACGCCGATACATTTGTAGAGTCTGACTAGCAGAAAATTCTCTATTTCATGGAATCAAGATTACATGAAAATTTTACAACATTAGAAAATATTAACAACAATGTCAAACAAACTTTATAAAATCATTTTGACACAACTTCTGGAGAAACAACATCACCAACGTCACCTACTGTTGTAAAAGAAACTGTAGAATATGTTGTAAACGCAGCAATAACTGAACATGAACAGCCAACGCCAGGTAACTCTACTGATACAGACGACGAGGAAGGTGTAACCGGGAATGACCGTTGTTCCAGTCATGTACTTATAACAGAGAGACATTCCGCGAATGAACGTTTTGATAGTACATTTTCTTCAAGTGAAAATCGGTCCACAGATGAAATTCTGATGAACATTAAGGACAGTATCAGTCAGCTTCATTGCTTACTCCATCAGCATATTGAAAACACGGACTTCCGTTTTGATCAATTACAAGTACCAAAATCAAAACGTGGTCAATGTCAAATCATTCGATTATGTTGGAGATTCAACTCAAGAACTGCAGACAAACCCCAGCAGCGCAACTACATCTATTCAGCGCAGATTACAATCTATTACCGATCAACTGAAATCGTAAAATACGACGGTAAATGGCGTCACCTCCTCTCAGCTAAATGTTCAAGCTCAAGACAGCAATGAAATAAATACTCTAAAGACAGAAAATTAGAGAAAGAAGATCTAAAAGTCCATACAGTCCATATCGGATAGTCAGGAAACCAATCGTTCATCTGGGATAGTCGGTCGAAATACAGCACAAAACGAGACAGTGACCGATCAAACGCCAATATCTATGTCAATTCTACGCAAACATCAACGTTAATAATCGGCTGTTCAATCCTGAAAGGAATAAATCGAAGTGGCATGCACACAGATGTGCAAATAAGTGCAACTATTTCCCGGCTCAATGATATCATCAAATCGGAGAATCTACGTCGAATTAAATCAGTAGTTCTCTACGTCGGCGGCAGCGATGCATCGAACGGAATATCATTTGATAATTTTGACGCCGAATGACAGGGTTCTTGGAGAAAAGTGCTCGGTAAAACTGTGCACACTGTGCCCAAAAAAAATGTGTGGATGTTATTCCGTACAACTATGCGATAAATGAACTGGCAGAAATTAACTCAATACACGTGATTGAATGCTTCAGCTAGTACATGTACGGGGACGGGACCGTCGCTACACATCTCTTCATGCGCGACGGCATACGAATCATCAGGACTTCCAACCTTTAAGGCAATATATACGTCCGTGATGTAGATATAGCCATAGAAATGGCAGACAAAGGCAATAGGAAAACATAGAACTCATAAACAGGGTGGTTGTATTTAAGTATACATTAGAGATAAAATTCCACCAGTACGTAGATTTGATCTTGAAAATGATTTAATAGAAAGTATTTGGCTATAAATACGTTTTCCAAATAGCAAGAAGGATAAAACTATCGGACAGGGAAAGCAGTGACTTGGCAGAAGCCAGAGCAGTCAGAGAATACACCATTAAGGGCACGACAAGAAAGAACATGGACAAACATCAAACGCCACCATAGAAGTCAGGTTGTGATAGTCCTTGTCGCAGAAGAGTCCTTAAATTACATTTATTTTTGGAAAGAAGATCAGGGTTACGATAATAACATTTTGCAAAGGTTTTACGAAGTTTATTGTAACTGTAACCCTTATTGAGTAACTTTTTAGTTATACAAAGATTACGAATATTAAAGTCCTCAACTCGAGTACAAGCTCTAGAAAAACGAATAAGTTGAGACAGATACACCCCATAAGAAGTTGCTCGGGGAACATCCCCATCCAAGTGGGGATAATTTTAAAATTAAAATTAAAATCATCTCTCTTGTCATAGATTTTGTTAATTATTTTACCATTTTCAATCGAGAGATCTAAATCAAGAAAAGAAGCGTTATTATCAGATATGTTTTCTTTATTAAGCCGAAGTTCTTTAGGATAAATATTATGAACCATAGTTGGAAAGAAAGGGTTGTCAATGTTCGGTATGTCATCCAGATACCGAGAAGTGTCATTAAAAGCTTCAATAACATCTGCTTGGGTATCTGTTGAAAGACTCAACATGAAATACCTTTCCTAGCAAAATAAAAACAAATCTGCGACAAGTGGTGCACAATTCGTACCCATAGGGATACCAACAATTTGTCTATAAACGGTGGTACCATACCTGACGAAAACAGTATCTAATAGGAAGATGAGTGCTTCACAAACCTCATAGTAAGTCCACATAGTATAATTTTCTAAACTGCCTTTAGTGAAAAACGCTTTAATATTATTACATGCCAAAAATGTAGTATTTTCTCTAGCGACTGTTTTTTGAATAAGACAAATTAGCTTGTCTTTAATAAGATGATGTGGTAAGGTTGTATATAGTGTAGAGAAGTCATAAGTACTTATTGATGAAATTTGACCTTTATTGAAAATTTTATCAAGAACGTCTCGCTGAGGTTCTAAATATTCACTTTGTTAATATTGCTTAGTATACAATAAACAAAACTCCCTCAGGGATCCATACTAGGACCACTTTTGTTTTCGATTTATGTAAATAATCTACCTTTAACATCCAAAGAAGCTTCAGTTGTCATGTATACTGATGACTCCATACAACAAGTCCGGATGTGTCATCCATTGAGAGTAAATTAATAACATACTTAAATAACATAAATGAATGGTGCACTATAAATAACATGGTTATAAATCCTACAAAAACAACATGTTTGCTATTATGTTCAAAATATAAAATAAATCATTCTCGAAAACTCACGCGTTCGATAGATAATTGCCTGATACAATCAGTGTATTTTCCAAAACTTCTCGGAATTGCAATAGATCAGCATCTAAAGTGGGATGTTCAGAATAGCAAAGTCTTGTATCGAGTAAATTCACTCTTTTTAAGATGAGTATCTAAATATTTGACACTTGATATGAAAAATCTATTTTATAATGCACATTTAGTTCCAAAATGTCTTGTATCGAGTAAATTCACTATTTTAAGACAAAAATCTAAATATTTCACACTTGATATGATATATATTTAGTTCCAAAAAAATGTCTTGTATCGAGTAAATGCACTGTTTTAAGACGAAAATCTAAATATTTGGCACTTGATATGATATATATTTAGTTCCAAAACGTCTTGTATCGAGTAAATTCACCCTTTTAAGACAAATATCGGAATAGTGGACACTTGATGTGAAAAAGTTATTCTATAATGCATAGTTAGTTCTTTTATTTGATTATGGTTCTATCCTCTGGAGTAATTGTACTAAATCAAATTTTACAAAGGTTCCTACTTTACAAAAAAGCAGAGGCACGCTGGATTTTGATAAAACCTTTACACCTTCTGCATTTTTTTTCAATGAGAGTAAATTTCAAGTAGGTGTTTTAGTTTATAAAGCAATTCATAATCTTACACCAATATACATAAGTAAATTAATAACATTTTCTGAAAATAACAGATATAATTTAAGAGCATGCATTAAGCATGACATTAAACATCCTAGCCCTAAATCCGAATATTTAAAACAATCTGTTACCTGTTTTGTATGCCAGCTTGTAACATAGTATTATTCGCTTGATAATGTTTATTAGTTGATGTTGTTATTAGAAGGCCCCATTGAAGAGTAATATTGTGCAATTGATTGTATAATCTTAATGAGTTGTACCTTCATGAAATAAAGAATTTATTATTAGTAGTAGTATTGTTATAAGTTGCGCACGTGTTATAATATTTAAAGTTGCGCATTCGTTATATAATAGGGTAAAATTCCAGATGTCTCCGTAAAGTCTACCCCAATTACGATATATAAAATGACCATTGTACACCAATTGTGTGAGTGATAGTAGACTTGAAAAGAGAGACAGGGCTGAAAAGCAAAACGCAGGAACGCATTGAGGCAGATTCGAAGTAATGACAGTGAAGGGTACTTCCGCACCCTCCCACCCCCTTCCCCACCACCTAAAGACCAATCCGAAACGGGTGTGCCATGTAACCATTGTAATCAAGATTGAGTAGAGACAAGACTCTTCAGTACAGATAAAACTATGTCGGTGTTTAAAATTACAAGTTGAAAAATAAATTTCGGCCACTCTGATCAGTCTTTCAAACATATGCAAAGGCTGTGGGCTTGTCTAACCAGATGAATAAGACGGTAAAAAGTTGGTGTCTAATTATTAATCTTTGACCAGTGCTTCAGTAACAATACTCAATAGCATTGCTGTGTGGCTAGGCTAAGGGACTCGTACTGAAACAGCTAACACTACCGGAACCGTCTTCAAAATTGCGATATCTAACCTAATAGGAGTGCCTTTCCGACTAATAGGTCAAGGACGGAAAACGACAGTGTTGCAATAGTAACAGCCACAGCCCACGACTATCATTCAATGATCCGTGAACACTTCGTGACGATAGCGCGACTTTTGCGGTGTATATGGCACTGAGAACAATCTAAACTCAATAGTGGAGCCAACAGACATTCCATCCGCAGAAGGAACCACTGGATGACCAAATATAGTAAAACATGCCACAAGTTCTGACAGCAATTTGACTGTTATCAAGTTTATCCCTCAAACATAAATGCATTCGCCCAGAAAATAATCAAGAGCAGCTAAGAGAGGGTATCACACTAAGGCAACCGGCGAAATAGGAAATGCGCTACCCGTGAAGTATTTAATGAGCCGCCTGAATATGAATATCAGCTGATTAAATATTGTGTTCGAGAGAACCAATTATTGAACCCGAGTGCTCGATACAAATTAAAATATCTTACTAGAATAGAAGTATTACTGGGAGTGTTGCCGATTAGACAGACATGAGAACCATGGTTAGAAAGCGGGCCAACCAGGCATGTATAAGGTTGGAAAAATTCATGCAGGCACTATAAAATCTATGCTCGCACTTGCCTTCCACCCCATTATCTGAGCTGTTTTTCTGAGAACTGTTGTGGCACCGCCGATAATGAGTATAAAGGCCGATGATTCGCATCGCCCTGACCATTCAGGCTCGTCATTACAGCAAACCCGGTCTCAGGCACTGGCCGGTCACTTTCCTGCCCGGAAAGCAGAAACAGAACACACGTTAAATGAAGAACTAGTTTCTAACCATGTCTAGTTTTATTAATTAATTTACTTACATTTCCATTCGAAGTATGTTTTTTTATTATTATGATTATTACTATTATTATTATTATTAAAGCTATTGATAATTTTGCATTGCCAAAATGCAAACTAGGTGATTACATTTGTATTTCTCGGGTTTTATCCTTCTATAGTAAAATAAAATTATTTGGCTGAGTAAACAGATGATAATTTTCAAGATTCGATTTTTGAAAGATACATATATGGAATCATTTAGCATAAATGTGCATGAAATATGCACGGTTGTAAAATAATCGTACTGTAAAGATTTTAATTTGAACAGTAAGCTTGTATGAACAGCTAGGATAAAGACCGAGGTATCATCTACCAAAATTTAGAGAATTAACATTTCTGTTCACTAATTGGACAGTTTCTCAAAATTATGTATTAAAAGTTTTATTATGAAAAATTAATATTAGTATTATTAATATTGTTATTATTATTATTGATTTGTGTATGTAGGTACATGTACCTCACATATCTATTTATATTATGTATTGATCTAATGTTGTATTTATTTATTCATTCATATATTTTTGAATTTATTGATGCACAATGTTTTTATTATTATTATTTTATTTTTTTTGTATTTATTTATATATATAATATCTCATTATTACAGCTGATGCTTTTTCTTTTCTTAGCACTATTGCTCTTATTACTATCATCATTATTATTATTATTAGTGATGTTATTATTGTTTTATTATTATTATTAATGTTATTATTATACGTTTTATTATATTATTATTAATGATATTATTACGATATTATTATTAAATTATATGAATAGTAATACAGTGTATTTATTTAATTTGTTTAAGCCATGCTCAACACGAGCGCATCCAGTTTTATTATTATTATTATTATTATTATTATTATTATACTTGTTTTTTTGTTGTTTTTTTTAATTATTTTTATTTTATTTTATTTTTTGTTTGTTATTTCTTATTATTTATTATTGATTGATTGCTTTTTATTAGTAGTTTTTATTTATTTACACACACACACACACACACACACACACACACACACACAACGTTATAGTTATTTGTTATTTATCTTTTTTTGTGTATTTATTTATTTTATTTTTTTAATTGTTTTATTTATTTATTTATTTATTTTATTTATTTTTATTATTTATTTATTCATTTCATTATTTATGTGTTTTATTCAATTTTATTGATTTATTACTTCATATATTTATTATAACTATCATATTAATTTTATTGTTCTTAAGTGGAAATCCTATACGCACATACACACATACTTTTGCACATACATACCTGCACACACGCGCGTGCACATATACACACTACCAATATACAAGCATGTGAGTCTTTATATTAACAAACACTTACATATACAGACACACATATAAACTGTATATATATTACTATTTCTTGCCGAAACGAAATACAAGGAACTAGTTACATATATACACGCAGAAAACATAAATTGACATTTATAATATGTTCTTGTCTGGCTAAGTCACGTCATGTTATATTCACGTAATTACTATTTCTTGAAGTGTGTATTCAGCATTAAAGGAAAAGAACCTATACAGCTAATATGCGGTTTTTAACGTGTTCAAAAATACATTTGGGAGTTGTCTTACCGCTTACATCTGTTTACAATTATATTCAAAAGAATATAAAATAGATACCCACATAACGACTGATGTAGACCCTCGAAAAACGTGCGTAGGTAAACTCAATGTCGTGCACCATTGTCACCTGTGACTTTTGTTTTCTACCCGTGTGACTTTCATTGAATTACGATAAAATGTACACCCATATAATCGACTGGTGCGTTTCCATTGACAGTCCATATAATATATACTGAGGGAAACTTTTAGCAAGTTCTTGCGATGTCCATCATGTTTCATGCAACCCTGTGTGACAGAATCACAAAGGCATCTGGGTGGGGAAGGACTGGATCTTTCAGAATGCAATCCTTCGCTACGCAAGAGTATATATAGGAAATGTGATAGATAATTTAGGAGGGTGGAATATAGAAGCCTATGAAAATTAAAAGAGACAAGAATCCCAGCTGCACAACATTGTGTATTTGAAACGGGAAATTATGCCAGGCTGTGTCCTTACATTTATAAGAGGATTATACCCGAACCCAGCTGGACAGCCCTATATGGGCCGTATGTGGGAATGATGTTATATGTTATCATCACTTGTGAATATGTTCATGTTTTACTTTTCTATGTGTAAGTGTGTGTGGGTGGGTGGGGGTGGGTGGGGGAGTGGTGTGGGTGGGGTGGGTGTTGGGGGTTCGAGTATAATCATCTTGTAAATGTAAGTAAAGTAAGTAAACTTTCCCAATAAAATATCATAACAATTACTATATGTTATATAAACTATTGCGTGTTTAGTGCTATATCTATGTTTTTTGCATTCATTTATTTCTTCAGTCTGTCAATATATTCCAGTGAATGCACGGACACTTGTAAACGTGTCAAATGTTATAGACTGTTTTGTATTGTTTTACTGTTGAGGACCTTAGGGAAGTTTGGGCCTTGTCCAACTGAGTTTCCTCGTTAATAAAGTTATTATTATTAGTAGTAGTATTAGTATTATACTGAAAGGAAAAAGAAACGCATAATGGGTATTTCCGCTATATATTTTATGTTTAATATGTTATTGCTAATCGAATGGTACAGGGCGACATTAGGCCTGTCCTTTCGAAAAGAAAGTTTAAACAGCACCGAACACAACAATGGTTACTCCTTTAAAGTTTCATTATCGACAGAATGCGCATTTGGCTCACGCATGTAAGCAAACTTAGGCTATAAATGTTGCAATCTATTACAATTAAGCATAATACTGCAATGGCTTGAATTTTTCAAGCGAAACCTCAACATGTATGCATTTCGTGTAACAAAGTATACTTTGATTAAAAGGTCTACTACATGGCGGAGTTGTTCTTTCTGTAATTAGTTGTAGCCCCTTTTTGTACAAAACACGTTGAGATATGTCTGGAATAATTACTTGAAATTACGTGTGTATAATAGTGTAGTATAGGCAATTTTGTGAGTATGCGTTTCTTTTTCATTTCAGTATAGTAGTAGTAGTATTAAGAAACAATACATGTACAATCAAATCAATATTCATATAAGATTTTTCTATGTGGTAAATGAGTGTTGTTACCATTCTTGTTTAGAACAAAATACAGTACAACCTTCAATAGATTAAATTTATTGATACCAGTTATATTCACCAATATAAATATTTTAATGCAAGATTATTTGCACTTCGTTTATTCTTAGTCCACCTTTCATTGAGTCGGCATTGATTCACATAAAACCATAAAACATTCTGAAGTCATTTGAAATTTCTTAATTTTCTGCTGTCCCACCAACAATTAAGGAATATGTATTGGAAAAGTCCCATCAAAAAATCATTGGGCTGTAAATAAATATTTCTCAACCAATTTTCAAAACTAAGGTATTTACCACTAAAAATAGCAGTGCTAATGATTATAATTGAGTGACGTATTATTTAAATTGCTCAGGCTACTGCAGAAACCTTTGACTGAAAGAAGCGCCCCAAACAATAGTTCTTGAAACAAGCCACATTCTCTATTTGAATTAAATACAATATTCATTCTTAGTTCACCTTTCATTGAGTCAGCATTGATTCATATAAAACATTCTGGATCAGGAATGTATACTGTAGTAGCAGACACATGGTGATAATGGGGTCAGTTACGAGGTCAGAGTGTAATTTCTTTACAATCACTTTCAATCACCCGAGAGTTCCCCTGGACTACCAATCTCGGTCTTTAACGTATAATGCCATTCATTCTAATGCCATACATTTTATTTATTTACACACACACAATCCGCCTGAAGACAGAGTGTTAAGCGGCGTTCTGGCAAATTTCAAATAACGTCAGTGCTGGTGGGTCATTCAACTGCCGAAGGCAGCTGACTCTTATACGGCTTTTGAATATGTCTATTGTTAACAGACTGTGAATCATGTAGTCGACAATGAGCATACATTACAACTTCAATTCCTAGGGAACCCTTCTAAAAAAACACATATTTTGTAATGTTCAAAGCTTGCCGTTTTATTGCCTCAAATGAGGTTTCGTAGAGCAGTCTACTAAAGTGTAGAATGCGGCAATATTTCCGGGATGTTCATGTCCGGGATTTTTTATGGAGCATAATGAAACTGAATGAAACGCAAGTATTGGAATGGAATAAGTGCAAATCTGTACTTTAATGGAATATTAACTTTTTATAGAATAATTCCCATTTATAATGCGGTATTCTCATAAATACCACCGTGTTATACACTAGTCGATGGTTTTATTCGCTGCCTATATGATTTTCATAATTGCACATGTAATGGTAAGGTAGCAAGGAACAGTTTCTTTGAGTTTTTCACTTTGATAACGCAATCTTATAATTACACATGGTAGCAGTGAGACGTCTGTTGTAATGCACACGCTAACGCACACGCATCCCTTACATGCGAACACTTGTATTTGTGCTGATGTGTACTTCTAGCACGTCGTGCTCCAAAATTGAAGTATAATCAGTATGTAAGGCAAATCAAGGTATTTGAACAGAGAGAAGCGAGGTCGCCCACCTTGATTCAAAATGTTTGTTAGCAACAACTGATTGTAAAACTCGGGAAGAATGTGTCTGGTAAGAAGGAAAAACGGTCGTGGCGTGTTTACGTCAACATCATTTTTTTCAATATTGTTTTAACACCCGTGACCTGATATGTTATTATGTTAAACTTCGTTTCCAGTTCTTACACATATATATGCTATTTCCTCTCGGCAGCTATTTTACGCTTGCGTAAAAGTTTGCTTGTTTGTACTGATGGAATGTTTGTAATTGGGTCACGAATGTAAACATGATGATAAATAATGGCGCCCGCCGTACTTATGCTCTTACTTGCAAGTAAACTAAGGTTTTTAAAATTAAAATAGTTTAAATACTCTACAACCGATATGATTCCGCGAGTAAAAGACAAATGATCTTAGAGAATGAATGATCGTAATTAACGGCAACATAAATCTGAATATGCTTACGTGACGAGACAAAGGATTTACAATCAGACTAAAAACATCATCTTCAAAAATCTGATTATTAGCCCGTTTTATTGTGAGTAAGCCATTTACTGATCCTTTGAAGTTCTTTAGTGTTAATACTCATACTATAGTAGTGATATAATTACAGACAACAATAATTTTAGAATCATTAACATACATAACAGCAACTAATTTTAGACCACAGCGGCCATATTATTTACATCGAATAAACATAACTGAGGGCATGAGTGAACCCCAGAGGAAAACCACGCGCGGTTCCAGGAGGAGAAAAAAAGGTTCATGTAATACGTTGGAGATTTGACAAATATAACGTCAACCACCTTGTTGGGTAAGTCATATAGCCTCCAACTTGTTGACCGTATCGAATGATTTCTGTAGGACGAGTAAAAGCATGCCAACATAATTAGATGCACCTTAGAACCTGGTGTAAACTCCCAGCGTCCTTTTGCTTTTGCCACTAACCGTTCCAAGGCGGTAGCCCTATTGTATTTTATGCTTATGATGTCATACCTTGCATTAAAATCATCCTTGTAATTATTGTTTGCTTCTGTCGTGTTTTGGGGTGACCATGGACCTTGAATGTTACATTTCCTGTTTGACTTTTACATCTACTTTTATCCATTTGATATTTTTAAAAGTAAAATAAATGTAATAGACAGGTATCGGTTGCAAAGCTCCGTCAAAAGTCGGACTGAATATAGCATATGTTTATTAAGGTAATTTCAGTTTTACCACTTTTGCTATTTTAGTTATCGCGAACAAAAGGTCATATACCAGATATCATCACCACACATTTTCTAGTATGCATATTTTAAAGCAGTAAGAAAATATTATCCCAATCGATACGTTAATAGTGAGTCTGATTTCGTCTCAATATATCATCTACAGAATCAGATCAGTTACCGATTTGTTTTCCGAATGTAATACTACAACTTAATAAAACTCTTACTACTTGTATAATGGATAACAATAAACAAATTACGGAACTAGGTGGCATTTCGTGGGCACCACCTTGATCTACAATTTAAGTAGTTTCTATAAAATTCGTATAAAATAGATCAAGAAATACAGGGGGTCAAAATTTAGTCATTCTAAGCATACATTACAACCTACTCAGTTGACATGCGAAGAAATTAAATGCCTAATTAGAATGTAAATTGAATGCCTTATGAGTTTTATAAGATAGAGTCTTGATCTAAAGGCAATGATGCTATATTAAATAGGAGTACGAACATTGCTATATTACTGTTGTAAATATGACTTCCGGTATAACGTATAGCAACACGCGAAGGGGCACATTTAATTATCTATATTTTCAAATACAATCACGAATAGCAAGCAAGAGCAGCGACATGATAAACTACTAAGAAGTAGATATAAAAGTCGAACGGGAAAAGTAACATTCAAGGACCACAGTCAACCAAAATCACGCATAGAAACAAACAACGATTTAAATATAGATATAAAAATCGAACAGGAAAAGCAGCATTCAAGAACCACAGTCAACCACAAACACACACAGAAACAAAAACACATTGAAAGATGAATAAAAGGCCAAATAAGACATCACAAACACAAAAGAGTTGATAATAGGGCTACCGCCTTGTTACGGTCAGTGGCAAAAAAGGGCCGCTGGGTGTTTAAACAAGGTTCTATGGTGTACCAAACCTCAAACTTACCCTACTGTGAACCCAATAAAACGGGACAGTGTAAATAAATAAAGCCCCGCCATGAACTATTCTCTAACCAACAAGGCAGCATTAATAGGCAATATAAAGATGCTCGTGTATATATAAATACTAAAAAACAATAGCCTAGCAAGCCATAAAGAAGATACTCAATGACTTGGCAGAAGAAAAGCAATAAGAGAACAAGAGTTGTCGGAGAACAGCACAGCTCGACTATTCGATTTATCAGAGAATAATAAATTAAATAGCCAGTATATACCATTAGAAAACAGGGCTAAAACAATTTGGGGTGGGGTTGGGTGGTAGGGCGGGTATAGAAACTCGTGCCGATCTAAAATTATTGTTAGAATCTCATACAAATTATAGTAACATTTGGAGCAGTGTGTCGAATTTTATTATTTGTATCAGCTTTAATCCAAAATTGCTGTCATTTGAAACGAAATGTGTGGTCGAAAGGCAACTCGGGGAGGGAAGGGATATCTGGCAATTTTTATTGTGGCCTCATTTCAGTTATTTTTTATTGATATTTCATCTGTGTAACTATCTGAATTTAATCTAAACTGTTTTATATTATGTAAATGATGCGTTCAAATTAAAATTTTATAAAAATAAAACTCCCCTCACCCTGTCCTCCATGTGAGGGGAGCCCATAAACCAATGGGGTGCAGGGCGGGGGCGCATCATTGATATAGATATAGATTTGATAAAACAAAACAACACAGATATTTGTTAAAAAAAAAAAAAAATCGGGTGGTGGTGATGTGGTAGGGGGATGGTTTGGGTAGGGTGTGAAACATATTGATAAACTGATAAACAAAACAACACAGAGATATGTAAAAACAGTCTCGAGCGTGGGGTGAGGGTGGGGCCGGGCAACATAGCTAATAGCCATATGTGTAAGTATTGACCGAAACAACACAGAAATATGTAAAAAATAACTAAACAAGGGTGTGGGAGTGGGGAATGGCGCTCGGAGAAGGGATCTTATGCCCCAATATTGGTGAAGTTTGAATAAGATGCACAATGCTATAAGAATACTCAACCAAAATCATAGATATATACAACAGCTTACACGCAAACCTTAATCTGCCTTAATTGCACATTTTATGGGCCATCACAATTTGGGTTGCATGGGAGCCCAGAATTTGCAGAAGACAACATTACTTACGCAACCCTTTACAACAAACTATAAGGAAATCAATTCCCAAATTAAGTTGAGCTAGGACAAGAAATGTAAGAGATATAGACCTGTAAACACAGCATACACGCACAATTTGATGTGAAATCAGAATTTGGGTTCCATGGGAGCCCAGGGGTTACAGGAACGAAAATTACTTAAGCAGCCCTTAATATAATGCTATAAGGAAGCTCGCGATTAAATTGGGTTGTGCTAGGATAACAAATGTAAGATTCATAGACTTGTAAACACAGCTTACACGCAAAGCTTGATGTGGGACGAAGATGCCGAAGCCGACGCCGGGGTGATGCCATCATTACTCTTATTCTTCGAATAGTCTTGCTAATAAACCATTGAGGGCACGACAAGACATGACTGCAGGCAAACCTCAACCATCACAGTCGTTTTGGACTTTAGGTAAATGTCATCATAGGGTCCACAGCCGACGGAAGGGTCTGCTGGGGCTTTAATTTTAATTAAATAACAGCAGAGGTGAGACATATGCTGAGAGGGTTCTCGTATCTACCTAAAGACTATGATATTATCATAGGAAACAATAAAGGGTCAGTAAAAACAAATAAAGAGAGGAATTATATTTGAGTTGTTTCTTTCGTTTCAGTCATTTTAGATGTGTAATGTACGTACTATAATAAACGTGTAAAAATAGGAATAAATATGTTAGTAGGATGATTGGTGACATTTCGTTTCAGGAATGCAAAGCATTAATCGTTTAATTCAGAACATCTAAGTGTCGGAGCTATACCATGCTCTAACTTCCAATACTTATTCTTACGGATGGCGGGAGTTATACAACTGATTCTTCCCAGGAATAAGTGAATGGTCTGCCTCCACCACAAACACAACTGATCATCATACATAGCCTAACATGTTGTGGAAATGACGTTAAACACCAAACAAATTATACCAGTATTATAGAACGGTTGCCGTTATAACAGGGTCACCGTACTACAAAACAGAGTTTGTCTCAGCTCGTTGGTTATTTAAAAACCTTGATGAGTTTCGACTATCTCGGAGTTGAAATAAACCAGTTAGCTCAGATCTGACTCTGTGTATTACAACCGAAAAAGAAAAAAACAATACCTCAAAGAGTGCTACATCTAACATTGGTGACAATTCTAAATCGGAAGGTGCCAATGCAAATACCGATGGTTACAAACATGGTGACAATATCGAATTTAATGTAGATAACGGAGAGTGATGATTTTGAAAAGAAGATAGATCCAATTTTAAAAACAACAAACAAAACAACATTATAATATAATATCAGATGTAGAATAGTGTGGCGAAATTAAAAGAACACGGACAAATTAAAGACTTTAACTTGATTTTCTTTTCAAAACAAGTTCCCATATAGCACAATATTGTCCTATATGGGAACGTGCATTTTCTATTTTGTGCGATGCTTCTTAACCACTCTGACGTCGCAGATGGTATAGTTTCTTAAATCTCCACTGACAGTTTGGAGATAGACTATCGTATATGTCCCGCCCTGGGATCACAGGTTCCAAGGTCCGGTCGACACACGTACTTCCACATTAGTACATTAGTTATGCATAATATATATAATACCAAACTACCTTACACTGATTCAACGAGGTATTGTTGTATCTACCTGTGCATAGTAAATACTCTTACCATATCTCTCTTATTTACCAATATAGCTTCAAAATTATTTCTTGATAACTTACTATGAACATTGTAATTGTTGTTTATTTATATGCGTGCTACGTTTCCTGTTCGTCTTTTATAATAATTATAATGTTTATTCAGGCTAGTGTTTTGTAGCGTTTATAAACTTTATAAAAAAAAAAAAATTGTATGTATATTTTGACGTTCATTGATTTGCATATACGTAAATGTGTGTTGACAAAGAGCACGATTACCGATAGGTGTCACGATAAGTAAGAGAGCATAGAGTTTAATAACCAGTGTTTTTGAGAGACAGGAAATATTTCCGGTATCTCAAAAACACTGGTTATTAAACTATATATTGCATATTTTGTGATGATTTAAACGAAAAAAGAAACTCTAGGTTTATTATTTTTCTTTCATTCCTTCTTTCGTTCTTAGTGCGTTGTGATACATACGCCTCTTTACACCAGTTTGCACGAGAACGCCAATACGACGTTACGCCAAACAAACAAAACAAGTGGAACCGGATAAACTCTTCGTTAATTTCCGTAATCGGTATTTCCTAGTGGCGGAATCTGACGACGACGTCCGTAAAACAATCGGAACCAATCGGAACTCTTCGCCAATTTCCGTACTCGGTAATAGTGGCTCGGAGAGTACTAGGTGCCGCTCAATGGTTTTTGGAAGCAAAATGATGAATTTGGTTCGGTTTTCGATTGTAGCTCTCCGCAAAATAGTGCTCTTTTATATAATGTTGTATTGATGACAATTTTGCAGATTTGTGAGTGATTTTTATCAATTTCTTGATATTTTATTGCTATGACCGATAAATTATATTTTTTAACAAAATAAATCCCCAAATATGTGTAGTTGAAATCAAAACGTTTCGGCCCCAAACAGTTCGTTCGGTCCCAAACAGTTCGTTCCATATAATGACTGATAGTTTGGAAGCATTTGTTGAGTTTTCCAAATATACTCTGAGTATACTTTAATATTACGGTTGAACTGAAGGAAAAGGAAGAAGAGACATTGTAATTATGATTATATCATATTATGGGAGTGATTGTTTACCGTTTTGTCAGTCGAGAGTGATATGTCAGCTGCATGCATATATGAACTTGATATTGTATCAGTAAATCAATTAATAAAACTCTAAACAAAGAAAGATATGACTCATGAAGTCCATACTGACGTCCATGGCGTCCATGGTACTTGATATATTGTTAAATTACGCTTATATGGTCTGCAAGTATATATTTTTTCTCCAATCCACAGACCTTAGGGTACACCTTTGACATGAGGGTTAGTTTATTGCAAGATATAGATCTTATACATATATCATCTAGTGAAAACATTCCAGATATCATATATTTAATATAAACAATATGTAAATAGTTTATTTAACACTATTACTATGTGATCAATGATTACATCAAATGTATTTATTTTATAAGGGCTTCTAGAAGCATCAAACATTTTTAAAATGTTTAAATTTCAATCGGAGACTTTAGTGTGTTTTACAAAAGATGGTTTACAGCAAGGGGGTCGGCACGGTGTTGGGATGGTGTTTAAATGGTTTGGTATAGAGTCCTAAAACCTCAAATATCGAAAACCCATATTATTAAGTATACATATTAACATGTATACTTAGTAATATGGGTTTTCGATATTTGGGGTTTTAGGACTCTATACCAAACCATTTAAACACCATCCCAACACCGTGCCGACCCCATGTGGTTTACAGGAGGAATAACTTTTATCAATGACATTTTAAACAAAAATGGAAATCTTTATTCTTACATAGAATTGAATAAACACTATAATATACAGTCCAATGGAATAATGAAGTAGTTAGTGTTCCAAACTTTGAATTTGAAAGATTATATGCCTTACCTTATAAAATAACAAAAGATCCTAAGTTACCTTGGTTCAATTTAGAATCAACCATAGGATACTTGGAACAAATTACCTTTTATCTAAAATGAATTTTATTAATAACTATATGTGCAGCTCTTGCAAAAATACACCTGAAACTATCCAACATCTGTTTTGGAACTGTGGAACAGTAAAAGAATTCTGGTCAAAACTTCAAACTTATCTTACAGAAAATGGCAATACAGCATTCGTAACTTTAACAGAAACAGATATTTTTATTTGGAAATAGTAAATTTAATACTGTTTTGAGCAAAATCATCATGCAAGCAAAACTTTACATTTATCGAAACAAGATGCAACGTCAAATTCCACAGCTTAACCTTTTTAAAACAGAGATAATATCTTTGTACAAAGTTGAGAAACTAATCACATATAAAAACTTAAAAATGAATAAGTTTGAAACCATGTGGAGTCAATACCTCGCTATTTGTGGAACTGGAGTATAGAGATAATTTCCTTAGTTGATTTTTTCAGTATCAAACTGTAGCAAATAAACTTAATGTTTTCATTCTGGGACATGCAAAGCTTAGCTTACTAATTAGAAATAACATACCCTTGCTTATATCTTGATCTTCCTTAATCAACCTTCTTGTTGTTTTTTATAGAAAAAATAATAATTTTCGAAGTTGTGTATATTAATCCTTTAAAACTATCCTAAAACATTGTCCTTTGATAATGGATTTATATACAGATTATTACACAGTATGGGTTATTGTTTTTTTCTCTTTCCAAAAACAAAATATGAGAAAAATTCAGTGTAGCATGAAACAATGTTTATTTTTGATACTATAACATTAAAATTATCTGTGTAAAGCATGTCTGTATGTATTGACAATGTGGGTTTTACACTGGGTTTTGAAACAAAAAATATTCTTTAGTGCTGGCTTGTGCAGTCGGTAGCGCAGCGGATTTGTAACTGGAGGCCCCGGGTTCAATCCTCTGTGGTGCCACTGAGTTTAGTCGGTGTGTTCTTGACCAAGACACTTTCCCTTAGCCTCTTCCGTCGGATGGGGACGTAAACCGGGCAGTACCGTATCGGTCTATCCTCCGAGCACGTTAAAGAACCATAGGAATCTATTTGATAATAAAAAGTAGGGCACGGTTCCCGGATTCCTATGTATCCTTCCCCTCTCTCTGGGGCAGCTCTAAATAACCTATACTGTGTTGATGAGCCGTTAAACAACATTCGTTTCAATTCAATTCATACATTTATTATTGTTTTTTTCCACATTACCTAGCACTAGTCCTTCATAATAAGACTTTGCATTTTGTATACCGTATTTCACATTTTTTGTCTCTTTTTTTTTCTTTTTCTTTTTTAACTTTTTTTTTATTTTGCCTAAATGCGAACAGTAGTCAATTTGAAAAAATAAAGATCACAATAATGAAGATTAAACCTGAAAAAAGCTACTGTATGATATCTAAAAATGGATATATATTTACATATTTTTTATAAACTTCCATTCTTGGTATTGATCTCAGCTCTCAGAAGCGCCCAGTGAAACGACGGAGCTATTATTTTTCAACATTTCAATTAAAGACATACCCGGTTAAAATGAGATTATAAATATAATAACAGTCGTGAAAGAAAATAATGTAGTTAGAAGAGCTTATGAATGTGTAAACGTCTTGAAAACTGGTCGACATCACATGTTAGGTTTCATCCTGCGCTAAAACGACAACTCGTTAGTCTCTGTTTGGCTACCAAGATTTAAAGGGCAAAGGTCATAGCAAAAAGAGAAGAATATGGACAAAAGAGGGCCTCAGGGAAGATTTTTGTAAATATATGGTAAACATATTTAAAAAAGACCTATTATTGTAGCTAAATAACATTGTTTTTCATTTTAAGACCAAAGGGTAATATAATAGGGTCTTAAAGATGATGAATTGAAAAGAGGGGCTCAGGGAAGATAATTTTACTAACTGGGCCACTGTCTTCTAAGAGCATTCAATGCATTACAATATTAGGTACAATATTTTATAAGAGGCTCATTATTGCAAATCCAAAAGAGGGAAACAGCTTTCAAAGAAGAAAAGAGGGCCTCATGAAAGATTTTATTGCTAAATGGGCCATTGTCTTGTAATAGCTTCTTTCCCTCGTGGTCGTTTCCAGACATGCTGTAACTTATGATATTCGATTGTTTAAATTGAATTTGATTACATTGAATTAAATTTAAAAGTTAGAAATACTTAAAGAAATGCTTAATCCAGCTCTTTTTCCAAACAAATTTTTACTCCCACCAGGATTTGAACCTGGGTCTTCTACCCTAAAAGGGTAGACGTGTTTACCGATTACACCATAGAAGTGGTACATGTTTGTACTAAGAGCAAATGAACTAAAAATTAAACTGAAGTTCCTAATTTCACAGCAAAGTAGTTAAACTAGATTTAGCCCTGGCAACAGGGATTCATTTTGAATTCCAAATGATTTGATGAGGGATCAAGGAAGTTAGTGTCACATATTGCAAGTACAAGCTGAGGCAAAAATAACTGATGATAACACCATTTTAACCGATAATTTTGATCGGCAATTGGCTACTAATAACAACCCTGACGCCTATTTGTTGTGCTTATAATATATAGCAAATAAAAATATGTGCCTAATAAATACATAATTTTATATATGCAATTAATATAACATTTAAGCATGAAATGATTTAGATGTGAGTTGGCTGATGGGAGTCATCTGACGGATAGCTGGCAACATCCGTAACATGAGGGTCATTAACATGAACCTGGTGGTTCAGTAAATCGGTTGGCTGGTTGTTTGAATGATTTACATCATTTTTAGCACATGCTAGGCCATATATGATGATATATATCATCCATGGTGGGGGCACACCACTTTTTTCTGGGTAGAAATAGTAGTGTATACCTTCTGCCCATCTGAAAGGACACGCTTTCTTATTTATTCCAACTCGCAGTGAGAGAGGCGAGGTTTCAAACCATCCAAGCCACGGATGCAGTAAATCGGAATCAACCTTCTCAGCATATTAAACATTTAGGGCACTGCTCCCCGATTCAGATGTAACCTTTCTTAATTTTTTTTGATCCCAGTAACTTCTATGTATGGTTATATAAAATGTGTAACCTGTTTCTATAAATACTAAAAATAATTTCCTCTGCTTTAACAATGGCTTGCAACCTTCTACTAGATACGTATCATACGGTGTATCTGTAGGCAGCATTAAAAAAAATTAGTGACTGGGACAGTTCATTTGTTTTGTACAATTTAAACAGAACTAATTTGGTATATATAAACCATCATGGTCTCTTTCAGCGTAAATCCACGTATATAAATGATGTCACGGTCTCTTTCAGCGTAAATCCACGTATATAAATGACGTCACCGTCTCTTTCAGCGTAAATCAACGTAATAAATGACGTCACCGTCTCTTTCAGCGTAAATCCACGTATATAAATGACATCACCGTTTCTTTCAGCGTAAATCAACATATAAATGATGTCACCGTCTCTTCCAATGTAAATCCACATTATAGTAACTTCACTGTTAATTTCAGGTTGAATTTGCATATAATATTAATATAAATAACTTCGTCGCATATATACACTCAACAAAATTCCTAATCGGTCACCTCAGTTTTACAAAATATTTTCTTTTCTTGGAATATCTTCCTCTCGGTTTTACTTGTTTTGAATAACATAGTTATTTAGTAAAAGGTCCTGAAAGTTTCAGAAAAAAAATATAACTACCAGTGAAATTAGGACATGTTAAAGTCGCGAACCCCCAAAATCAAAAATTACAAAATGTCAGACTCACAATGGAAATCCCATAGAAGAGTGCTCGTTATTGAAATTTGAAGATTTAACATGCACTCGCAGACCAAAAGTCGCGGAAAGCCCATGTTATATGTCTAATGAAATGATTTTATAGGTCATTTATTTATGTTTGCCATTTCTTTATTACCATATTGGTTTTTAAAACACTTGACTGTCACTTAAGCCAGGTCATTCCCCTTACAATTCAATGCAAAAGTATGTGACTTTGTGGATCGAGGGTGTTATAATATAATGCATTGTTTCTTCAAAAATAATTTAAATATCTTTACCAAATTTTCAGTTAATATATATCAAACATTGAACGAGGATTTGATTAATTTTACATGAATACAAATCTTGTGTAAAAGGTAATAATTTCATAAAACTTAGGTGACTGATTAGGAATTTTGTTCAGTGTATATATTAACTTCAGTGTTAATTTCAGGGTAAAAATGTCAGGGTAAAAAATTGCATACATAGTAACTTCAGTGTTAATTTCAGGTGAATTCAGGGACTTCTCTGTTAATTTCAGGATAAATTTGCATATATAGTAACTTCACTTATCAATTTTAGAAAAAATTAGTCAATAGAAAGAAAAAAATGAAAAAGAAAATATAAGAACGCTTTTAAATGTATGGGTTGACATAAGTTACTGTAAACACTATCAAAGATAGAATTATGAAATGAATGTTTTACTGCATTTCTTCTCAATTTTAAAAAAAACACGCTTGTGACGGTATGGGTTATGTTCCTAAAATATATAAAAAAAATCACATATATAAATGACGTTGCTGATCCTTCAGTGTAAATCCACATAAAAACGTCACTGTCGCTTTCAGCGTAAATCCGCATGTTTAGAATCTTCACTGTCAATTTCCGGATAAATCCATATGTATAAATAATTTCACTGTCTCTTTTTGTGTAAATCCCACTAAATAAACAATTTCAACATCCCTTTTAGTATCAAGTCGCAGTGATAAACCATGTCACTGTCTCTTTCAGCGTAATTCCGTCTGTACAAATGATTTCATCGTCACTGACTTTCAGTGTTAATCCACACATATTATTAATAACTTCACTGTCACTTTCTAGGTTAATCCACATGTATAAATAACTTCTACTTTTTATTCAGTTTTAAATCTATGTATTTAAATATATCAATATAACGTTAAGTCTTAAGACCTGTTTAAGGAATTTTCACAGACATATTCTAACTATCTGGGTTCCATTAATTACGGGTGGGAGTGTTTCTGGTGGTGTTCCTTGTTGTTCCAGGCAGACAGTGTTCCCTTTATTGCGCGTTTCTTTTTCCCATATCCCCATGCCACTAAAGCAAGTCTCCACTCCTCAAATGACGACTCTACCAGTGGTGTCATTAAGAGGTGGGAGGCAGGGATTCTCCCTGCTACTTTGACTGGTCTACCTGGCTACTATGAATACTTTTACTAGTATTTTATACAAGTATCAATAGAAATACCCGGCTATTCTGCTCTGGGTTCCGCTTTCTTATAAATTTAATGAAACCCCTGCTCTATCCTGCCCTGTATATATTGGTGGGGACCATGATCATGATGCCCATGTGCTCGCACTTTTAGTTTTAGATGAAGAAGAGGTGAAACCTCTTAATAAACTAAGAAGCGCCTACGTTTGACTGGAATCCCCATATTGTTTACCTAAGTATGAATAAATTATTATATCAGGAATCTCTATGAATACTCCCTGATAAAACAAATAAATATGTACCGCATTTTCAGAACTTGCCAGCAGTCGCCATTTTGTTTATCTTATAATTGAAGAGGTCGCTACTACAGAGTTGTCGTTTCTTGAAAATAGTTCAATATGGCCACGAGTACTCTCCGAGTCGGAATCCCGAGTGACGGAATCCGACGAGGCAGTTCCGATTGAATCGGAACGTCATTTGGCGTTCCCGCCACTGACAAAAAAGGCCGAGCAATGTTCCGAACATGCGAACCCAAACTCACTTTCTACTTGGAAAGGTCAATTTTTAAAACTAACGTATTAACCATTATAATTCTAACCCCTATTTACATCCTCCGAGACCTAGGTTTTCGTTTCGTAATGTAAACTCGAGAATTCAAGAATTCCATAATACATTTGTTTTAGCACCTGCTGATAAAGCAGCTAATAATGAAATTATTGTTTGCCTACATAACGTCAATGTTTTATCTCTGGAACTCGGTAGCACTAATTCATATAATCAAGTTCAATCTACTGAGGATGATGTTTCCACACAAATCACTCGGTGCACTACTTTCAAGGCTGGGCAAGACGAAAAGTAAAACAAGCTGCCAGCTATGTACTGGATTCCTAAATTTCATATAAAACCGTATAAAGCCCGCTTTAATTCGAATTCTAGTGCCTGCACCACCACAAACATCTCCAAGCATTTAACGGCTTGTCTTACTGCCGTTAAAGATCAATTTAAACCATATTGTGCTAAAACTTATGAAAACTCTGTGATTAATTTATTGTGGTCTATTAAAATTTCAGGAGACGTTCTTGATAAAATTTGCAATAAACGTCAAGTTTCATCTATAAGTTCTTATGACTTCTCTACACTATATACAACTTAACCACATTACCTTATCAAATACAAGCTTATTGCTCCTATTCAAAACACTTTTGCTAGAGAAAAGACTACATTTGCTCTGGCTTCTGCCAGGTTCTAAGGTGCACCAAATCTCACTCTTACCCTGTTGTCATCCCAATAACACGGGACAGTGTAAATAAAGTTATTCCCGCCAAATTATATACGTTAACAATCAAGGCAGCATTAATAAGCAAGATAAATACAACACATAACTGATCATGTAAATATGAATATACAAAGCACAGACATCCACAAGATACGTACTCAATGACTTGGCAGAAGCCAGAACAACAAGAGAACAAACCAATAAGGGTACGACAAGACAATATCAAAGACAAACATCAAACGCAACTTAACTAAATAATAAGGATTTAGGTAGACGCCATCATAGTGTCCACAATCTGTCCGGTCATCGCTCAGTCAAGGAGGACATCATAGTGGCGAACAGTAAATTGGTCAACCATTAAACATGCAGTGCGTTGCAAAATTATAGGTTCATAACCACTTCTGATAAACTTGTTACAAGTTTAATAAAGATTGTATGAAAGTGATTTTGACCAAGAATCTTACAAAGTTTGTAAATCGCATCACCATAGAAGTCAGGTTGTGATAGTCCTTGTTGCACAAGAGTTCTTAAATTAATTTTATATTTTAAAAGTAGATCAGGGTGACGATAATAACATTTTGTAAAGGATTTTTGAAGTTTATGGTAACGGTAGACCTGCTGGAGGAGCATTTTAGTTATACAAATATTACGAATATTAAAGTCCTCAACACGACTACAAGCTCTAAAGAAACGAATAAGTTGAGAAACATAGACACCATAAGAAGTAGCTCGGAGAACTTCTCCAGCTAGATGGGGATATAAAACAATGTCAAAATCTCATCTCTCTTGTCATAGATTCTACAAATTATTTCGCCTTTTCTAAAGAGATGTATATCAAGAAAAGAAGCGACAGTATCAGAAATGTTAGCTTTGTTGAGTAGAAGTTCCTAATGATAGATAGTATTAACCATAGTAGAACAGAAAGGATTGTCGATGTTTAAAATGTCATCCAAATACCGAGAGATGTGTCTTTAAAGGCTTAAATTGCATCTGTCTGAGTAACTGCCGTTAGTGAAGAACGCTTTAATATTGTTACAGGATATATGTAGGGTAATAATCTCTTTTGATAAACTGCTTATCACGATCAAGACATATTGTATAAAAGTGATTATGACCAAGGATCTTACGAAGTTTGTAAATCAAATCTTCATAGAAGTCAGGTTGTGAAAGTCCTTGTCGCTGACGAGTTCTTAAAATACTTAATAATTAACTAACCTTATACTTTAGTCCAGATAAGCGATGCATATAAATCTAGGGAATACCTACCATTGTCTTGAAATGTCATTAAGAACTACGTACGATAAGAGCCGTATTTGGCCCCAGGATTTGTGAACATTTCAAACTTGGAAATTTAAGATAAAAATGTAATATATTTCCAGATAAATGTTTCATCTGTTTATAATAATGCAAAATAATATTCAAAACCATACCTAACGGGGCGATAGTGTGCCTTGAATGCAGTCAGGTATGTCGTTTTGAGCAAAAAACGTGGAAAACGGCCATTATAAACGTCACCTGTAAAATAAACCAAAACGGCATCCCAGAGATATTTCCAGAATTCGTGCATAATGGTAATCCAAACCAAGTCTAGAAATGTCTCTGGGATGCCGTTTTGGTTTATTTTGCTACAGATGATTTAGTGTTTAAAAAAGCGGTAATTTTTCGCGCTGTGTTGCTATGAAGAGTTGTCGTTCGTAACAATACAAGACCGTATCTAATGAGAGTTATCGTACTTATATAGAGGGCGCCATTTACTTCCTGGTTCACACATGGACAAAATAAACGCGTTTTAGTCGATTTTCCGACGGTAAGTGTTATTATTGGTAAATTACACATACTATAATTACACATGTCAATTTATTGAAATGCTGTGTGATAATGTAGAGTTAAATTTCTACGAAAGCAAATGTTAAAGTGTTGTGTCATGAGATTTCGCGAGAGGACCGACACTCTTGTTAGATCACCAGCAGGGGTGTATAATCATTGGTTTGTGGTTTGATTTTATATGCAGAAACAGAATACTACTTTTCAGTTATAACGTGGAGCAGTAGGTTTTCATTTAAAGGGATATTTATACACTCACCACGTGTATTCAAAACTTGTGCAAATCACAGACCCTGTCTGACAGGCATTCATATTTGTTGTACATCCATGATACGCGCATTATTGTCTAATCTGAACCCACAGTGATGAGAGCCGAGAAGTTTTCAAACGTAACGTCTTTACCCTCTCGACCACAGAAGCGCTTATCATGGATGAGCCATATATGCCCCCCACTTCACTCCTCACACCAAGTGACAAACACGTCTTACATTTCTGCAATTATACCGGTATTTAAGCTGTGCTTGCCAGAGGTTGCTTTTGTGCGGGGGTCGGGTAAAATTTTAATAACCCAGCAATCAGTGGTTCCAGTCTCAATGGTGCCAGTGGGTATCATCTCTGTGCCTAAGGGCATGACAATTCCGTTATCAGAATCATTTAAAATGGAAAATATTAATAAATTATCAATACCATGTATCCGCGAAACACGTAAACCAGCTGACGTAAACATATATATGAATCTATCTGATAGCGCCATTTAAACCCAGTTCAATTCAATTCTATCTGATAGTAATAGTTGGGGCACGGTTCCCAACTTCCTAAATTCCTATCCTTCCCATGTCTCTGGTTCAGCTCTAAATATCCCAAGACAATGGTTTTGATGAGCTTTTAGTAATAATTAAATTCATATTTGTATATTTGACTATAATGACACTATCCAATCCAGTGTTAAGCAATAAAACATGAGGTGTCTGATTTGGTATTTGGAATATTGCTATTTACTTCTTTTTAGTGAATAACACAAACACATCATTTCAAGTGATAAATTGATATGCATCACACTCACAATGTTCATTATTTTGTGTCCAAAATTCAATTCATATTCAAAAAATAATATTTGCTTTATATACATTGTTTTTATCTAACCTTAAATAAGCATGTTATGACAAGTTTGTGTGTGTGTTTTTTTCAGTGTCTGAGCATGTGTAAGCTGTAAGAATTGTGACATGGTCTAGAAAGTGACATTGTCTTGGAAATATCATGGTGACATGATATTGTCTTCTTTGATGAACAATCGGTATGCAGCTTAGCTTTTAATTCAAGTATTTTTAATTTTTTAAAGTTAGTTTTCAACTTATTTGAATCTATAAATATGTTTATTTATAAACAGACTACAGTAGAAAAACGTGCATGTCAGGGTTACACCTGGGTACAAACAGTATATTGAGATCAGTGTGTCATGTGTCAGAGAAAAAAACTCTTAATATATTTTCTCAAAAGAATGAAATGTGTTGAAACGTTCACCAATGGTGTACATGATTATAAAAGTGTAAAGGAGTAATGTTTTCAATTTTATAAGAATAATAATGAAATATAATACAATTTAGTACAGTAAATTATTTCACATATGAATTAATATATTGTGTATTTTTTATGTAAAACAAATGTGCAATTTAATTTTCAGTGTGCTTTGTTGGTGAATGCAATGTCAGTTGTGCTGTGGCCAGTGTTATGACTACATGTATTTGGAAATACTGTAAGTTCTATGTTTGTATGTTATTAGTATGATGTCATATAATCACTATATTTATATGTTTTCCATGTCTTGTAGGGTGTAAAGATGTTTTATTTTTAGTATGTGCAAATAAATGCATATAATTGAGCAAAATAAATGTACTAAAATGGTTCAATAGAAAAAGGTGACTATGAAAATAAAATAATAGGCCAACATAGTCATCTAATCCATTTTGGCATGTGATGGCCTTTTAATCAGAATAGTTTAAAAATTGATGTTGTTTTCAACAACCTCCAAGTGTTGTCATTTTTAACACCTTTGAATCTGAACACAGGTGGGCTTGTATTCATGATTTATTGTGTTATGATATTGTTCAAAGCTGGAATATTTGTATATGCACTACATAAAATGGTGAAGTTCTCTTGGTGCTTTCATTGCAGTTTATGTTTTATATGCAGCACTTTTTTTTATACATTTCCAACAGGAAACAACATGAAGATTATTGCAGAATATTTTAATGGAGGACCAGTCCAGTCAACTACAGGCCTCCTTTTGGACAGAATTCTACAAGACATGTCAAAAATAAGCAAGTGCACAGTGCAACTATTAACTATGAACCTACATATATGAACTCAGCAAGGGCAAATTGAAAGCTAATTGTGATATAATACATACCTTTTTTGGTGGAGTATACCACCATGGTTATGTTAATTTAAAAATAATAAAATTGATAAAAAAAGTGTATTAGCTGAACCACATTGTCTGTTTGTTGTTTTTCTCCATGATATCAGGTAAGACTAGCAGTATAAACCTGTTACCTGATAATCACTTTATATAGCCTATGCAACATGGTTTTATGTTAGGGAGACTTTTGTAATTAATGTATTAATTATTGTTTCATATAATGTCAGGCATAAATATTTTTATTATTGGCATATACTTGAATGTGTTTGGCTAAACATCTCAAGCTCATAGTACAAGTACCTATGTTTATGAATCTTTCAGTTTACAGTATGACCCATGTGAGTTTGACAACATGATATTGGTAATGGAATGATAAAAACTTTGGTACCAAACATGACAGGAATTTGTCAGTTTAATTCTAAAAAAACTTTATATAATTTAATCTAAACAAAACTCAAAGTTCACTTTCTTTTGGAACTGAGTATATTATACATGGTGTTGTCTGATGATCCCTATTGATATTTTATGAGGTTTTACCATGTCCTCAATGGGACAAATAAGTTAAAAACAAAAAAATGAACATATTTGCCTATCTAAGTCAAATAAAAAAAAAATTGATTTGTTTGTTTGAATGGAGTTTTACGTCTTCTTTTGCACATTTTAGGCCATATATGACAGTCGATTTGTTTGTGTGGCAGAGGCAGACCACCCCATTATTCTTGTGTAGAACCAGTACTGTTAACTACCACCGTCCGTAAGAATCAACACTTTTTCAAAAGTTGAGATCACAGTAGGATTCGAACTCACAGCGGTGACAAGTGAGGTTTAACCCCTCAACCACGAAGTCACAAATGTTTCAGTATAAACGTTACACAGTTTTGGACCATTTTTTTGTATCGCAATCAGGTTTTAAAGGGACACACGACAATCTTGATTTTTGAAAAAACTCGTGGCGTCCCATTAGTTGTTTTTTTACGCAACTTGCATTTGTCAATCATTAATATTAATTAAAGGGAGTACATCATGATTTTTCTAGAAATATCTTAAATTATAAAAATATTCCAATTCATGATAAAACACTTATATCCATCAAAATATGATGTTGGAACCATATTGTTAAGGTTTAAACTTCGAATACACCATATAGCTAGGACGGAATCGGGCATAAAATGCTGAAATTAACCCTGGTGCGTAACCTAGGATAGCAGGTATTGCTGTACAGCATGAATTTCCTTGTAACTAAGGGGTCATTTTTAGGATCATTGATTATGTTTAGGCGCTTTAAAATAAAAAAATATCATTATTTGTTAATTTTAAGTCGGACCCCTAGACCTCTTTGAAAAGCCTGATGTACTCCCTTTAAAGCGATTTGGTTTTCATATATTTTAACTGTTGAATATATTGCACTGGTAATATATGTAAACATCGGTAGCATAAGACGAAAACTCATCGTTTTGTTTAATAATATCCAAGCAGGTTTCATGTCAAAATGATACTGGTTAAATAAATCGAGACGCTGATAATTCTTGTGTCCCTTTAAATAATATATTACAATTTTCAAAAACAGCATTGCAGATTGTGAATGCGTACTGTTGCCATGGTTATGCATACTGTTATTTTATAAACAGCAGTGAAAATTAGTTTCACCTAAAACGTATGTAGATAAGGATTTCTGAACGAAGAATCTGTTTTTTCGAAACTATTAAAATAAAGTTGCTACTTTTAAGGAAACTTATTTTGACTGTCTGTTGTCATGGTAACAATTTAATGATATCAACTAAGGATGAATACAACAAGGACATATCTATACATATCTAAAATAAAACCATCGCTTCTAAACAAAATAAGAAATGAAAATGTTGAAGAAAAAGGAATATTTGGTGAAAAAAAATAATTTAAACTACTGTTGCCATGGTTACCGACAATAATATAAGACATTTACACCTTACGTTCACACCAGCCAACAAATGTTTATAAATACTAATATCAAATAATAAGAATTCACAACAAGTATTTCTGCAATGTTAACAAAAATAGTTTAGCATTGAGAAAAGTCGCAGTTTTGGTTAAAGTCAAGACTGAAACAGAGTTTTCTCCCTTATAATTCATATATTGTGTTTTAATACGGTAAAACTTGATATTGTAATTATTTATAATTTATTAGCAAACACTTTTAAAGTACAAACATTATTAAAAACAACAATGAGGGCAAGAGTGCTAGCATTTTTCTTCCTATACCCCCCTATTTTAAGTAATTTTTTAAAAAAACATACATGCGTTGAAAACATCTTATTTTTTGAAAAATGAGATAAGCCAACATTTTACTTTTCCTTATTTGTTAAAATATAGGTATTTTGCAAAACATCTATGCATATTTCATCAAAATTTAAATGGGGGCCGAAATGGGACCTTATCATACCTTGTCCTTTTAAGCACGTTTAGCACATAACTCTGACTTAAAGACACGTTTTGTCTCAAAAATTGTTTTATTGATTAATGTTTGCTGTAATATGTTCTCAAAATGAAAAAGTCAAAGAAAAACAACACATTTTGCGGAAAATATGAGCTGAATTGTACAGGTCAGTAGTGTTGCTAAGCACGTGACCATGACGGTGAAGGTATAAAATATCTAATCGTGATATTAGCACAAAATGACTATTCAGGGACACAGCCAGAGCCTTGCGTATGCGGAAGACCAGTTCTACTAAAATAAGTTGCGAACGTGTAGGGTTGGTGTATGTGTGTGGTGGTTGAGGGGTAGGTGTTCGGGCGGCGGTGGTATGGTGGCATGCTCCTACTGAAAATGTTATGAATGTAAAACAAATAAGTAGATTGAACGCTGGAAGGTCATATGATAGCAACCGCATGCTGGCGTGTTTGAATAGTTCCAGAATAGGACGCTAGTGCCATAGAGTGTTATACCTCACTTGCAGATGACCATGAAGGAGTAGATGCCCTCCTTTTTTTATTTATTTTTTGTTTTTTTTTACTTATTTTTTATATATATAACGAACTTTTTTGGGAACATAATATATCAGAATTCGGGAACCTGCCCTACACCAGAGACGTAATAAACCAAGCAAAAATACAGGTTACATGTTTATATATTCTTGGTGTTATAGCAAGGTTCTCGACAGAGCCATTGCTTGACGTTCCAAAACGCATGTCACAGCCGCGGTGCCTAAAGTGACCGATTATCTTAACATCATCTACGCTCCAAAACACCAATATTACTTAACTTAAAGTAAAGTGTTCGGGGCGGCGGTGGTACGGTGGCATGCTCCTACTGAAAATGTTATGAATGTAATACAAAATATAGACTGAACGCTGGAAGGTCAATGTCAATATCGAAGTTCATATAAGGGCAACCGCCTGCTTGCGTGTTTGAATAGTTCGAGAAACAGGCCTCTAGTACCATAGAGTTAGTCTTCACTTTCAGATGACCATGGAGGAGAAGATGCCCCTTTTTTTCTTTTTTATATATATACATGCATTGTGCGTGTAATCATAGACATATGTACATGTCACTGTCGTAGTCAACTATTTCAAATAAACATTTTCAGTGCATGTACTGCAATCTCAAACACATTGTCACATACAGAGGGGTAGGACACGTCCCCGCCACACCACAGGACACGCCACCGCCACACCAACATTCATATTCATTATGTCATTTTTTATCATGCTCATTCAAGGTCTTTATCATGATACCGCGTATGTAAACGTGGAACCGTGGTTCTATCGTATTGACGTAAATGGGGTATCTACTATATAATTTGCAGCAAAAATGAGATATAGGGTCCTATAGAAACCACAGCGTCCGAACGCATTGGCATCGTAGGTCCGCACAGTACTGCAAACAAGGACTTGAAAATACAATGAAAGAGACAAAAAACAACAGAAAGGGTGGTGAAGACAGGTTTACCGATTTGAACGGGCAGTAGGCAATAAGGCCTACTGGTAAGCTTGAATCGATTTTATATGTGCACAATCCTCGCTATTATCCTGTCTTCAATGCCCAAATAAACAAGACAGTGTAAACAAAACTACATCCCATCAAAAGGCATTCCCTAACAAGAAAGTCCACATCAAGAGAAACTAACTAAAGAAACACATACACAAAAATAAAAATAAATAAACATCTCTGGTTGTATCCAGAATCGTACTGAACAACCATAGTAGTTGCAGCTAAAGAGAAAACCAATCTAGGGTACGACCAGAAAACTCGAGGGGCGAAAGCTCATGCAACCACCTCCCTTAGTTGGTGTTTCAGTAGGTACAATCATAGAGTCCCAAGAGGTAGTCCAGTCATCGCACAAGTGAAAAGTGAAGCGTAATGACTGACTGTAGAGGGGTCAATCACTAAACATGCAGTGCGCTGTAAACCCAAAGGGTTATATCCTTTTCTGACGAACTTCCTGATTAAATTTGTAAAGTGGTCAGGAAACCCGTAAGACACCTTTAACTTTCGAAGTTTATAGACCACATCTCCATAAAATGAGGGTTGTGATATGCCTAGTCGCAGAAGTGTTTTAAGGTTGGTGTTGTACTTTTCCAGCAGGCCCTCGTTGCGGCGGTAGAATTTAGAGAAAGATCTACGTAGTTTGTGATAACGAAAACCCTGCTGAAGAAGTTTACTTGTAATAGCTTGATTTCGATCATTGAAGTCTATAACATCATTACACGCTCTAGAACATCGAATGAGCTGGGAGTTATACACCCCCTATGAGGTAGCACGAGGTACATCTCCATCCAGGTTTGGATAGTTAACGATGTTAACATTGAAATCATCTCTCTTATCATAGATTTTAGTATGAATACAATCATTTTAAATCGAGAGATGAAGTTCGAGAAATGCTGCTACTGTATCCGAACTGTTGGCTTTATTCAACGTGAGCTCTGGTGGATACATGTTAGTAACCATATGAGCAAAGAACGGATTATCAATATTGAGTATGTCATCAAGATACCGAGAAGTATTATTAAATGCATCAATAATTTCACCCTGGCTAGCAGGTGACAAACTCAACATAAAATCTTTTTCATTGCAGTACAAAAACAAATCTGCAACAAGTGGCGCACAGTTAATACCCATAGGAATACCAACAACCTGGCGGTAAATAGGTTTACCGTATCTTATAAAGATGTTATCCAAAAGAAAAGATAAGGCTCTACAAACATCCTATGCAGTTCTTCATGTAAGACGGTTCTATACCCAGGTATTCTCCATATTTTATGTTGATGTAAATGGAGTATGAGACTGACACGTTCATTCCTGTTACACCAGAGACGTAATAAACAATTATTACTTAGATCTCCGTCTAAATGTATTAGTTGCGTTGTAAACCTTCGCCTCATACCTCTGCGGGTTCGAATCCCACTGGGAGCTTGACTTGTAAGTGAGGAAGTGTCGATTTTTACGGATAGCGAGTGGTTCGCCACGTGACTTTTGATCGGGTTCTCGGCGTAGAAATATGAAAAATCGCTTGATTCAGGTATGTTTTTGCTTTATAACGTCATTTTAAAAAAAGTGTGTTTAGCTAAAGCACACATACCTGTACAAACGGAGGTCTTTTCTCCTGCGGAAACGGGAAAACATGTATTCCTCTAGTACTTTCTAAGATTAGCCCTCCCAAAAAGTTTACGGTCATAGATTTCTTTAAAAATCCGCTACTTTCGGAGAAGTACTGGATGCATCGAATTATTCTTTGCGGCGGAAGAAATAACTAATTTTGGAGGGGTACTTGTGTTTTAGCTGAGTACAATTCGTTAAATATTAAGAAAGTTATGAAGCAAAAACCTATCTGAATCTAGCGTGCTGTTTACATTTGTTTGCGTGACTGAAACGATTAACAAGAGTGTCAGTTGGACACAAAATGCGCCCGTTGAAAGTGAGTCATTATTTGCCGGCAGCCATCGAATATAGTTGTGCTTAGGTTTGCTAACATGCACTGGAAGGAGAAGTAATTAATGACAGCACTTTTATTTTTGTAAAAAACTATTAACGCACTAGTTTTATCAAATATCCTGAAATGATATTGGTAATGCATTACAATACATGTTTTAAGAAGTGTATATGCATAAATTAATTGTTTAAAAAAGTTGATTGGCTGTATACTGTGTATAAATACTGATAACTCTGAAAATAACATTTAAAAGTAGGAGCGTTCATTTTAATGAAACTAACGGAGCGTGTACGTTCCGCATTTTATTAACATTTGACTTTATGCAGATTATTTTGTATAATTATTAAACGAAATACTATGATATAGAAACATATATATGTGAACATTATAGTACAATAAATGCATATATGTAAGGAAAAGGCATTTGTAAGGTATCATCTATAAAATGTAATTTGAGCGCCGTGTATTAAACGACCGAATTTGAAGCAATCATTTTGGGCCCACCTGGAATCTTCACCGCATGCACATCGCTGTTTAGGCACTGATGACACTCATGATCTTTGTATAGAGGTCGCCTTGCCAGCCCTGTTCGCCGATACAGTATACTTACTGACACTAAGTGAGTGGTAATGTATTCCTAAACCTGCATTAAATTTGCGGTTTATTAACTTCAGTGTCATTTGACCGAGAGTGAAGATGTCTCCTGCGTCCTGTCATAGCACTAATACCTGATGGCTACACCGAAGTCGGAGGTCAGATGTCGGACGGCAGAGATTAGGGTAAGCGCCACAGCGTTTTTCGAAGACGAAGATGGAAGGCACTGACTGAAGATGGAAGATGTGCAGGCCGTCGGAGGGTATGTGCGGCGCAGGGGTCATACTGTGATGGGTTTGGCCCGAAACTGGGCTACCAAAACTACACCAGCGCAGTAGTTCGTTGAGCAACCACCGTCCAGAACCCTCCCCCACTCCCCCACCTCACCACCGTAGCGAAAACTACACTTAACAACCAACTGCATACAGACAACGGAACCGACTACACAGCAGCATCAGATCAACAAACACACTCAACTCAGTCCAGTCTCTAGTGTGCCCATCCCTCTGAGACGTCTCATCGGGCCATTGGGTGTGGAGACGTTAAATCTTGGAAACAACAACAACAACAATCATTCTGGGCGGGCAAACTAGTAGCTCCACGAAGTGGACACATCTTTTTCTGAATCGCGTACACTACTTTACTGCGCATGTCCCGTTTAACTTTATATTTAAACGCCGTGTAACAGTCTGCTGAATCGAGGACACAAAATGTACTGTGTTAAATGATTGTAAGTGTAAGTGTAAGTTCCGCGACATAATACGAACTCCGTTGTTACCAGGGCGATTGGACTGGTTTTCGAACTTAACCGAGTTATATCAAGATTGAAAAACAAATTTTGTCAATTTTCAATAATTAAGGGGCCATAACTCCGTTGTTACTGCGGCGATTGAGCTGGTTTTACAACTTGACCAAGATATTATGCCCATAAGTATTTTTCCAGATTTCATAATATTTGTTTGAGTTAGAGAGCGGAAATCGCAAAACTTAACGAACAGACGGACGGGCAACTCCTCGACATAATACGTCCCTTCTTAGGACGGGCGTATAAAAAGTCGATTGGTTTTTCCACCGTGATAAGCTACAAGGGTGTAGACTGTCGAATTTTTTCTACCTCCACGACAGAAAATCGACCGTCATATAAAACATTACATGTGTTGAAAATGACTTAAAGCACCATATCAAAAATGTAATTCTTAGATATCTGTGTGCCAGTGTGTCGTATTACAGATATTTGAAGTAATTTCAGATCAAGAACAGCCTCTGAGACGGTGACTTTCTGTACTCCCTGGAGGAGCAAGTAGAGAAATTACTACTTTAATTATCACGCTTCATGAACAAATACATATACTGCCAAGTTTGTTGGTTTAGTTAATAATCTCATAGTTGTTTGTGTTAACGCTTAAATCATATTTTGACTGTAAAGTTTAAAACTGAGTGGTTACATTTCTTACGCTTAAATCATATTTTGACTGTACAGTTTTAAAACTGAGTGGTACATTTCAACTAATGTCTGTCGAAAATTACCAGTATATAGTTTATAATAGCTTGCAACTTATAATTAAAACATACATGTCGATCAAAGTGATTTTTTTCTCTCAAATAAACTGAATTGCCTAATCAAGCCTAAAGCTCTTCCGGTGTCCTGTCAACTAAATTACACACAAAGCCAACATACTACATGGACTACCAACAGACGAAATACATTGATGAAATGAACGAAAGAACCCCTGGTATTAATAACTATATTTACTATCAATGGCATGTTTGATCTATGCCAAATAAAACAGAATCAAAAGAGTGAATGTATTCCGAACTGAAATGGAGGTATTTCAAATTATTAATTTGGTGTCACTGTTTCCACTTCTTATTTAAAGGAACAATCTATGTTGAATATCTTAAAACTCTCACCTTTAGTCTTTCTCATTAACTCTTGCATTTTTTAATCATTATATAAATTATATGAAAGAATAGTGTAAAGACAATTAGTTTTGCATATTACTGACTGTTGATTATAATGCTCCAATAATAGTTTTCACAAAATAGTAGAATAATAGAATAAAACAAGGGGCAAAATATGGGGGGCTGTACACCATCTACTGGCCAAAATGACTCTTGTGCATGGATTGTCATCATACAATTCCCTTCATTACTTCTTTTAAAAAATTGCAAACAACAACAACATACAAGAGGTTCCAAATGGCCCCGAGTCAGCACACCTGAGAGATTTTTGCAAAGATATGAAAAAGTGCAATTGATATTAGATTGAAAAATTTGTACGACATAACGTAAAGTTGCAGTGCGGACCTCGATGCCATTGCATTCAGACGCTGTGTGTTTCTATAGGACCCTATATATCATTTTGCATAACTTGGTACTTCGTATTAACAGAGAATGTTGTATGGAATGGATGGATAGGAAACCCCGGGGCACAGTCAGTTTTTTACCTTAGGAACTTCATTTGTACAACTTGTAAAGTATATATAAGTCTGTGGACAAACTGGGACCACTGGGGGAGGGGCTAAATTAAAAACAAGTGTCACATTTGAACAAACGTGTAGAGAAAATAAGCTGTATAATAAATTCAAAATATTGATCCTTTAGCTCTTGTAGTTTCAGAGAAAAAAGTTTTTAAGTTTTTCCCTATATCAGTCTATGTAAAGCTAATGTGACCCCTGGGGTGGGTCATTAAGGCATTTGAAAAAAATTTGGCAGAGGAGACTAATAATCCGGGGTGGTGAATACAAACTATTAAACCTTTGGTCCTTATAGTTTCATGAGAAGAAGATTTTTGAAGTTTTTCCCTATATAAGTCAATGTAAAACTGTGACCCTGAGGCAGGGCCAAATTTGAACAAACTTGGTAGAGGGATCCATAAGCTGGTAATAAATAAAAAATATTAAACCCTTGAAATTCTTGTAGTTTCAGACAACAAGATTTGTGAAGTTCTTCCCTATAACTCTATGTTCAACTATACAAGTGCCCTTAGCTCCCATTAAAGAAAATGAACCAAAGTTTGTATGAGAAAAAAAAAAAAAAAAAAGAAATAAGAAAAATAAATTGAAAGAAGAAACGTATTAAAAGGTAAATGAAAAGAAAAGAAAATGAAAAAAAAAAAAAAATATATGAGATAATAAATAAAACAAATAAATAAAATAATTTAAACTTCCAATATTGAAAAAGGGCATATACTCCAATGTTACTGGTATGATCTTGCTTGTTTTTTCAACTCCTTCCGAGTTTTACTAATATCAACAATCTGGCAAGTATGGAAATATTGAATACAAAATGAAGGGCGCTAGAGGGTTCACAAGGCTTAAAATGAATTTTTCAATAATTCACGGAAGTCGGACGGACGACGGACAAGGGACAAAATGTGCTAACAAACGGGTTAAAAAAAACAAAAACATAACAACACCCACAACTGAAATTTAAACCTTTTGACACATGCTAACAATTAGAACAAACTCACAATTATAATTTTAAAAATATAAATAATAATAAACAGTAAACTGAAACACGTATAAATATATAAATAATATAAAAATATTTAAAATATTTTTTTTGCAACAAACCAGAAATTAAAAAAACACATGACTTGTGATGAAATAAACATAATTTTTTTTTAAATATTTCTGAGTTTAACGGCCCAAAAAGATAATATAAAAAAAGGATTAAAATAAATAATAATACATTGAACCCGCGACCGTTCCCAATATAGGCATATTTAAGAAAATCAAGGCATAGCTCTGGCGTTGCTGGTTCTGATCTGGCTTGGTTTTGAATTTGTCCAGCATTTCTTGATACAAGACACTGGGCAAAGTTTTGATAATATCAATTAAAAATGAAGGCCCTATCGTGTTAATAAGCAAAAAGTTAACGACAGACAAGCGTTCCAACTTGCATCCCATAATGTCTGCTGCCTTCGGCCAGTAGAGCTAAAAAGGGAAACTTTCACATTTTATTTAATTATATGCATAGCAATGATTAAGGTCAAAATGATACTGGGGAATAATAATTGAATGTTTGTTTAAGCGCTCATCAACGCGGTATAGGTTATTTAGAGCCGCCCCAGGAGAGAGGGGACGGTATACATAAGAATCCGAGAACCGTGCCCTACTCTATTATCGAATAGATTCCTATGGTTCTTTAAACGTGCTGGGAGGATCGAGACGTTAATGTTATGGCTTGATAAACACTTCTAAGATTGCCGAGTGTCCCTTTAAGTGTTGTGTAGTAAAACAGGCTCCAGTAAGGAGACTCTTATATGCACAATCAGTTATTATCACTCAAACTGGCTGTTACCAATCGAAGAAGTATATCTTTGAAGCTGTATATCTTCCGAACAATTTTATTAACACATTAAAT
>JAWPHD010010753.1:62500-90366 GCA_037043455.1 Cyrtodaria siliqua | reverse complement strand
ATAAATGATGCATCTGCACACCAAGACCTATCTGCGTGGGGCAATCACACCCCTTGAATAGAGCTTGTACTATTGCCTGACCTATGGATGCTATTTCTCTTTGCCTTGATGATTATCAATTATGTTACTTAGAAATTGTTCTAAACTATGGGTACATGTTTGAGGTTAGACTCGAGTGTCATTTTTCTCGCATCCTGTTGGATACACTCTTTCGATAATCCATAGATTTGAGATAAGTACGAATCAGTTTAGCTGCTGTTTTATATGGCCTTCTTTCTCAGATTTCGTATCTTTCTTTCGCTCTATTTATAAAAATAATGTAAAATTGAATGATTCTTACTTTTAAAAGTAATCAACATCATGCTTCCCATTTAATTCTGAAATTATTATCTGCATCACCAAAGTATTCGATTTTTTCTTTATCATATATAGTAAGTGATATGCTTGTCTGGCATAGCTCAGGACATTTTGACCACACAAGGTCATATTGTGAGTTTGATCATATTCGTTCTTGACTTCGTGTCTACCAAAAACAAACATTTACTTTCAAACAAATATTTATTTTTTCTACAGATCTCCGTGTTTTCGGACTAGATATAATGTTAGTATCTTCCAATGCAGGGAACTTTCGTTTCTCTCAGTTGATTTGAATAAACACGCCTGCATTCCTGGTAAACTAACTGTCCCTGTCCGGGGTGTAACTATTAACCACCACCTACAATATAAAGGATTAAAACATTGTTAGCACTCATAAATAGTTAAATATTTATGTTTAAATCGTGTCTATTGGCTTATTATTTTTGAATTATGGGAGCACATTTAGTTGCTGCTAACATACATTGACTTGCTTCCAAGTACAAACATATCATTGTTTCATTAACAATGATTGCTGATTTTGTGGAATGGGTATTTAAATCACGAGTGGGACAAATGATTGTAATTAACAATGCACAATGAGTATTGTATTATACAAGAAGTCTTAAAATTAAATAATACTTGCATACCATTATTTCTACTTGATGCTAGTAAACATTACACCCCTTTGCTCCAAGTTTTGCTGTAGGACGATCCACTTAAACCATACAAATAAACACTGGATCCTTCACTGAAACAGTAGAATAAAATGAATTAATTGTCTAGTTTAGTAAACTGTTAAATTTGAGACGGGTGGACGAACGTAGGACAAGAGCAAATCTATACCTACATGTATATATTGAAGGGGTAAGGGACACAATACTACAAACTAAATCATTAAGTAAACCATTAACTCATGATTCCATGTGTCTATAGAGTGTAGTACGTAAATCTAATTTGCCACTGATTTCCATGCTATGTCTCTTTCAATTAATAGTGTTGGGTAGGTATCTGCATAAAAAGAAAGAAATTGTGTTTTTTATTAATAAACTTTTTATTTAACAAATTTAACGGAAATCGTATCAAATATCGCGAAACAATGAAAATTCCGAAATTTTTCGTAGTTTTTTACCCTTATCCGCTTCGTACTTTAATTTTTTTAACATGACCCGTGTACAAATGTATTTTTCCCAAAAAATTGTGAAAAGGGTCATTAAACAATATGCATAATGGGCGATAACACATAATTCAATATAATGTCGCATATTTATACAATAATTTAATAAATTGCTTGGGTCTATGCAGTACCTTTTGAAGCAGAAACGCGAAAACTCATTACAAACTCGCAGATAGAGATCGGAACAAAACCGGGCACACTAAGTTGCATTCTATGACAAGGAAAACACAATACTAATTTTCTCGGATAAGAACATATTCCAAAACAAAAATAACACTTACTTGTCAAAGCCACGTCCCAAAATCAGATCAGTTTCCATTTCTCCTTCTGTTATTATTAACACAAATATTACATCACATTGAATTGACGTCACATAATTAGTTAAGAAACCTTAGTATGATGTGTTTGTTCGGGACTCGGATCAACTAAATTTAAAGGGGACGAAACAGTTGCCCATGAAGTGTTTATAATACCATTTTCTTTCCAGCAGTAGAGGCTCCAGCTTTACAAAAACTCTGTGTTGAAAAAAGGTAATAAAACAATATACCAAAGAAAGAGTCCATGTAATGGCTTGTGTGGAGTTCATCTGTTGCATGGCATTGGTGCACCACATAGAAGACAAGGAGTTGCTAACTGGTTACATAAGAAATGTTGGATGTGTAAAACACCCTCACTACTCTTCAGATCTAACCCTGTGTGACTTTATTTCTTTTCCCAAGATTGAAAACAAAAAGAGTGTTTTGGAAGAAATACAACATAGTAGTTGCGTTACGTAGTGCGGTCCATAGTGGCTCAGACTATATACCAAGGGGTGTTTACTCTCGCAGGCTTATCGCTGGGCTGATGTTTTGATTCAAATTGTATTGTTGTAATAAACACAATTTGTATTTTATTTATCGTCCCAAAAGACAGAGCTTTGAATGACTCTCGAATATAAATGAATGCTCGTTGTAAAGACACAAAAAACTAAGGTCACGGTATTTAAAAAGGCTAGGCTCATTACCGAGAAATTTAACTTCTTTATTATTTAAATGATAATGCATAAGATACGTTTAATATGTTCAATAATACACTTGTACGTAGTGATAAGGGTAAAATGTAACAAGAACGGATGCAAAATCAGCAACAACTTTTTTTAATATATAATTAATACATATATTCAAATACTACAATATATTTAAAATATTTACTTACAGAAACACATAAATTAGATCCATATTCTTTACGAGTCCGATATAAAAATAACTAATATTGGCAAGGGTCCATTTAATTCATTTCATTTCAAGTCTTTCCTGATTTATTTATTTCACAATAGTCCAAATAATCCAATCTCACTTTAGTATAGATGAGCATAACTGTTATCCGCTCACACTATATTTTTAATCAAAGCATCCAAATATTTTTTCACTTTATTCCGATTTGAATAAAATTCTCAATGCAAATATTGAACCAGATACTTAGAACCTGATACTGAACCAGATACTGAACAGCATACAACACAAAAGGCTGTATTTATACAGTCATAATATGTCATAGAAATTCAATAAGCTTGCCTGACAGTCATATATTTTTTCACAACGTTAAACATCATGTGATATTAAATATGGAAACATCGACATTCTATTTACTCCATCCCAAAAACATTCTACATTATGGTATTCTATAATTATTAAGTGTACAGAACAAAAACAAAATTTTTCTATGTAGGAGAGTTGGGTAGGAATTCCTTTTTATATCACGAGCTATTTTATCATGTTTATTTATGATAACAGTAATGGCTCAAATATTCACAATTGTAGTAAAATAAGTATGGTGAACACCAGTTTATGATATGTGAGTAATAACACTGTGATCAAACGTGTAAAAATAAACTGGGAATTTACGATTACGTGACCTATTGTATAATATGGATTTTCATGATTATGGTTGACACTAGTGATCGAAAACGCTGAAGTGTTTTGATCGTTGTCACACAAGATTTCATGATCTAACTGTATACAAAACTGGGCATAATAGATTGCAAGAATCAAGCCAGGAGCTCTATTTTATAATTGTATAGAGCATTGTAAATTTCAACCTTTACCTCGTATTGGTAATATATCAAAATTTAGGCAAGCAATAACTAAACTTCGCGTTTCGACACTCTGATTTGAGATGGAAACTGGACGTTGGAGAAAGTCCAATTAGTAACACCGCGTTAATGAAAGGAAATGTAAATTGTGCCTGCTTTTAGAAAGCGAATTCCACGGAAACAATACATTAAAACCTTTTATTTCATGCGTCGAATATGCCGAAAGTAAATTTAACTTTTGTATTTATTTAAATGATAATGCATTAATATGTTTAGTAGGTTCAATTAAACACTATGTGCAATAGTGTACGGACAAGATGTAACATGAAGAAAGCAACCCCGCAAGCAACAACTATTTTTCAATATATAATCACATTATTCAAATACTGCAAGACCACGCAAATCATATTTGCAGATGCTCGATCCTATACATAATCAAGGATTACGACTCGGCCTTAGGTGCCTTACGTACATCACAGCTGAAAGTCCTACATGTTGATGCTAATAAACCGTCACTGTCTCATAGACGAGACAAATGGAGCCCTTCATTACGCCTATAAAAATTAAAGTCTAACCTTCCTACCCAACTTGCGATAATGTTTTTTGATCCAAGTTATGACCTCATTTTGATCGAAAACCCGAAGGCCATCGATAATTTGTTCTATCCGTAATTAAACCAGATTGAGAGGACACTGAAATCGCCCTAAATTTAATTGCCAAGTACAAAGTACTCACAAATTCCAACCGTGGACTTTGGAAACACACCAATTAATTTTCGATCTCTGTAATAGTACAATCTCCAGTACAGACCCTACCTGTCTTTCAAAGCAAATTTAGTGAAATTAAATAGAAATACCGTACTTTTCACATATATACACAGATGGATTCTAAATATGGAGATAAGGTAGCTGCAGCAGCACAGCATTAAGAAGCCGCCTGCCTGACAAGGCTTCTATCTTTTCAGCTGAACTTAAGGCAATTGAACTTGCTTAAATTATATTCAGGAAATCTGATGATAGACCATTTTGACATCTTTTCTGATTCACTTTCATCTCTTCTAAGCACTGGGTAATATGAAACATGATAACCCAGTTGTGCTTCATCTTTTAGAAAAGTACAATCTCTATAATTGATAATGTTAATTATTTTTCTGCTCTTCCAAGCCATGTAGGAATACCGTGGTAATGGTAGTGCTGATAGTGCTGCTAAGGGCAGCATTTGGTTTACATATATCTGATACCAAATTACCTCTACTGATTTTAAAAGTTGTATTAACACATATATTCGTAACTCTTGGAAAAACCGCTTGGGATTTGTCCAGTCAACAATAAACTCATTCAATAAACCGTTACTCGGAGAAGGCGTCTTCTAGTAGACCCATTCTTCGAGAGGAAGTTGTCCTAGCCCGGTGCTGGGATAGGGCATACACGTTATACTCATTCATATTATTACAAGGTGAGAAGTTGCCAGAATGTATACCCCGCTTTGCACCGTTGACGGTCCACACATATTGCTGGAGTGTATGTAGACTTTGATCCTATGCGTCCAAAGGTACTACAATGTTAATATATGACCGAGTTACTTAAGTACTATAGATTTTAGTCTAGTTTTAGATTTCCTGAAGGAGGTCAGACTATATAAATCATATAATATGTTCGTGTATATATTTTACTTCTTTATAAACCCCGTTTTCGGGGCATTTGTTGATTTACATATATAGTTTATATTACTTACCTATATCAAGCCATATTTTTTTTTAAATAGTTTTTCTTGATATATTAACATTAATTTTTAATTAATCTTCATTTCTTCAATCTTTCATCAAGTTTTTGTGCACAATATGACCTATTTTATGTGTCGACGTGCCGTAAAAACCCATTCAATCATTCATTCATTCAAATACTACAATGAAAATATTTCACTTACGGCCAATACATACATTGGATCCAGTATATCTATAAATACGATATACGAATAAATCCAAATATATTAACAAGTGTCCCTTTAATCTAAATTGGTAAGTGTCCCTTTAATCAAATTGCCAGGAGCCCCTTTAATCCAATTTCACTTCAAGTATTTCTAGGTTTATTAATTATAATAGTCCAAATAATCCGATGTCACTTTATTATAGATGAACACAATAAGTGTTTATCCGCTCACATATACCGCCTTGGAACGGTCAGTGGCAAAAAAAAGCCGCTAGGGTTTTAAACAGCTCTAGGTGTAATTCCACTAAATCAGCCGAGTGCTTGCCTGGTGCAGTCGAAGATTGTACTGTATTAAAGAGTGCTAATCTTTTTTTTCTTTAAAACCTTTTTTCCGTGCAATTTCCCTGTTATATTTTGGCTGTAACTGTATTACTGAACAGGTTAGTTGGATATTTGAAAAGGGAGCTATCCATGTTTTTGCAAAGTTTTTGATATAAATTTCAGTGAAGGGAAAAGTAGGACAGGGTACGAAATTGCTCGGGTTAAAAACAGGCTTTGACCTTTGACCCGGTGTTAGTATACAACTGAAGAAATGTTTCCTTAGAAGGTATTAAACCCCCTTTTCCTTGTTGATGTTTAATAGCAGACATGTTTATTTGCATGATAAATTAAGTTTCCAGAATTCTAACTAGGTTTGAGTTTTTAACAGTTTGTCAACATTCTAACTGGCAATGGAGGACTCATTTACGCTTTTATAACCTATAAGGAGAACTCATGTATTTTTCTGAATTGCATAAATCATGATTTTCTAGGCATTTATTTTGTTTGAATATGTGATTTGAACTCAGAAACAGAGGGAAAAAAACCTTTTTCAGAATTTTAGACTATTTTAGAGTGTTTTCTGCAACTTTTCCTCATTTTTTCTGATTTTCTCTAAAGATTTGATATTTACTTTTTGTTTGAGTGTTTGTGAAAGATATATGGCAAAATGTGTGGCATACATACTCAGGGATGCAAAACAAAGTCACCAGAGTTGATTTGATGAGAAAATGTTGAACGGTTGATGAGATATTGCATTTTTTATTATTTCTTAATTTCGCGACAAAATCGACTCGATTTAGTGCATGGTCAAGCGCAGGTAAATCGCAATAATTTCAAGACAAAGTCATTCGGCATTGTAAAAGAAGTCAAAATGTACTTTTATTAAGTTGTTGGATTGAATCCACCAGTTTAATTAAAAAACATGACGCAAAAGTATACCATTTAGGTTTAAATCACCTATAAATCAGCCGGATGTGCTTGCCTGGTGCAGTCGAAAGTAGTTCAGTATTAAAGAGTGCTAACCTTGTTTTTCTTTAAACCCTTTCTTAGTGCAATTTCCTGTTATTTTTTGGCTGTAACTTTATTCTGGACATGTTGTTGATATTTGAAAAAGGAGCTTATCATGTTTTTGAAGTTTTTGATATAAATTTCAGAAGTTAAGTAGACCAGGGTACGAAATTGCAAGGGTAAAATAGCTTTGACCCGGTGTTAGTATACAACTGAAGAAATGTTTCTTAGAAGGTATTAAACCCCCGATTTCCTTGTTGCTGTTTATTAGCAGACATGTTTATTTGCATGATAAAGTAAAGTTTCCCAGAATTCTTACCAGGTTTGAATTGTTAACAGGTTGTCAAATTTCTAACTTTACTATGGTAGGCAATGAAGACTCATTTTCGCTATTATAACCTTCTAGGGGTGCGCCCAACATCACTCTTACCTTATGGTCATCCCAGTAAACGGAAAAGTGTAAATAAAGATATCACCGACAGGTAATAATCTCTAACAAACAGGACAGCATTATAGGCAATATAAGTAAAAACACATCAGTGATCTAATATATAATATAAAAAAACAAAAGCCTAGAAAACCACAAAGTAAGTACTCAATGACTTGGCAGAAGTCATGTATATACGTGTACCATACGGGCCTTAGTGACTATTGAATTTTGAAAGACATATTATCATCATCTGTAACTTATACACAAATGCAAACAGTAATAAATACACATACAATGACCATATTTAAAGTCTAATTCATAATACCGTAGAGAAGGTAGCAATAGATGTATTCACACTTTTGAGACATGTTAACCTGGACTAAAAACGCACTTTTACGATTATCAGCCTCAACCATGAAACATACATTAACAAAATAATTATTAAGGAAGCCACGTGTTACTGATAATTATTCAGATAGGCTGTCCATGTTTTTAGCTCTACTGGGCTTAAGAGGCGTATGTGGGATTTTGAGTTGTTCATCGGCAGTCCGTCGTTAAACTTGTGCTTGTTAACACGATAGGGCCTGCATTAATTTTTTAATTCGATATTTACCAAACTTTGTCAGTGTCCTTTGTATTAATGAAACGCTTGGACAAGTTCGAAATCTGGCTATGAGATATCTTATATGACAGCTTACATCCAAATAATATTGTTATCTTTTCATCCGATAGGATTGTATGTCATTCCATTGATCAGTGTTTCCTTAGTGTTTCATATACCGTGTTGAAGGTTTTGAGCTCATCGACATTTTGGCCTGTTTTATTAGGGTTTTTCTTAACATTCTTCTTGATCTAGTATTAGACACTGTTGTCGAGTAACCGTCCGTAAGTTTACAAATATTATTTATTATGGATCGTTGTGATACGATTCTATTTCGTATCTCTTAATAACTATTAATGGCCCATAATTTCGCTTTTGCCAAATGGTATTACTTTCTAAATTACATTTATGAGTTTATTAGTAAAAAACACTTAAATAAATATTTCACCTCTTCGGTTACACTCTGCGTCATCAATACAAATTCCACAAAATAACTCTTCATTTCTTAGAACTAAACTATATTTACGCCTTACACCTTTTAAATCATCCGGCAAATCGTTGCATGTCCTTCTAATAATATTTCCAGGATTTTTAATAATGGTCAAAAGTTTCAATTACTCCTCTAGGATCACCTGTTTTTGAGAAATACCATATAAAGTCTCCTTTCAGAATTCGTTTAGTTCATTCGAGACGCAGGGTGTTTCCTCTATTAATAAGTGCAATGCTAAGAGATGCAGTCGTAGCAATTATTTATCTTGCAAGTCACCAGTAAATCAGCCTGTTAATGGTAGAATGTTTAATGTATGTCTAGCTTCAATGTTGATTGACGTACATCTCACGTCATTATGATTTGACTTGAAATACACCACGTTGGCGGTATACAATATGTTGGACAAACAGGTCGATCTTTAAAAGTACGATTTCGTAAACATAAATATACTGCAAGTAATCATTAAAAGCTAACAATTACTTGTACCAACACTTTCGTCAATCAGGTCATACTTTTGTAAGTTACCTGTTTCAACCGGTTGAATATATAATTTATGATAATAATGCTACTAAAAGCTTTAATATAAAGATTAGACATATAGCAGAACTTAAGTGGATGACAATCTTGCAGACACCATATCCACTCGGCCTCTAATGACAATATTTATCAACAAGGAAATATTTCAGAAGATCCTTATATTCCTAGGTTTCATGGTCATTGGCGTAATGGTAACATCAACGTAAATCGCCTGTAAATTATTTTAGTCGCTGAATTACATACTATATTTAAACAGTCTGGAAAGCATTCTATGCTTTCACGGCTTACCTCTCTGTCCATTTCTACACTTAATTTGATCGAAGAAGAAGCAGACAAAATATTCATTCGTACAGATCCCTTGTATAACGCTGCTTCCATAGTTCGAAGCTACACACAACATGTTCTCCGACCCCATACTGACAAGGAGTCTGATAACTTCAGGCATTTTCTAAAATACTATATCTTAATAAAGGTATTGATTTCATTGATATATCAAATATTTTTTCGAGATAATCATGTAGTTAATTTTTTAAAGATTTAACGATAGAATCTATCGTTAAATCTTTAATTTTTTTTAGAAAGTCCCTGTAATTTTTTATAAGTATGAAAACAAACTATTAGAAATATTTATTTTCAACTACAACACACTAGTTTCTGACCTTGATAGGGTAAATAACACTCCCTAGGATGTGACATTAACACATCAACATTTTGCTATGATCCAGCAGGTCATGTCATTACTGGTAATTTTGATATTGTTGATAAACGTATTGGGCATCTGTTTTCGAAAGTCTATGTATAGATTACCTTCAACTATCAATTTTAATGCCTGTCGTGCTCCGATCGCCCAATCCATTGAGGAGTTTAGAATAAAATGGTGTCGTAGAGAACATACGGACCAACACTCTCTTTCTACTTTGAAAAAGTCAATTTTTTAAATTATAGATTCACATATTAACTTTTATAATGCTAACCCCTCTTTACGTCCTCCGAGACCTAGGTTTTCCTTTCGTAATTTAAAATAGAGAATTCAAACATTTCATAATAAATTTGTTTTAGTCCCTGCTGATAAAGCAGCTTAATAATTGTAAATTATTGTATGACACCTACATTACGTCAATGTTTTATCTCTGGAACTCGGTAGCAATAATTCGTATACTCCAGTTAATACTACTGAGGATGAAGTTGTTTCCACACATATCACTCGGTGCACTGGGGTAGACGAAAATCAGAACAAACTGCTAACTATGTACTGGATTCCTAAATTACATAAAAATACGTATAAGGCCCGCTTTATTTCGAATTCAAGTGCCTGCACCACCACAAACATCTCCAAACATTAACTTCTTGCCTTACTGCCGTTAAAGATCACGTTAAACAATATTGTGATAAAACTTATGAAAACTCTGGGTCTAATTTCTTTTGGTCTATTAAAAATTCAGGAGACGTTCTTGATAAAATGGGCAATAAAGGTCAAATTTCATCTATTAGCACGTACGACTTCTCTACACTATATACAACTTTACCACATCACCTTATCAAAGACAAAGAAATATAAAAAGAAAGGGAAAATAGCATTCAAGGAGGACAGTCAACCACAAAACACAGAAACAAACACGCAAACAGACAAACAAGAAGGCAAAAGTAATATTCAATGCAAACGACATCACAAACACAAAAGGGTTAGGCTTATTGCTCTTATTCAAAAAAAAAACATTCGCTAGGGAAAATATTACATTTTTGGCCTGTAATGAAATTAAAACGTGTTTTACTAACGGCAGTTTAGACAATTACACTATGTGGACTTGCCAAGAAGTTTGTGAAGCACTCATCTTCCTATTAGATAATATTTCGTCAGGTATGGAACGACCTTTTATAGAAAAACTGTTGGTATGCCTATAAATACGAACTGTGCACTCCTTATCGCAGATTTGTTTTTATATTGCTATGAAAGAGATTTCACGTTGTGTCCTTCACAACACAGGTATATGTTATTGAGCCCTTTAATGACACTTCTCGGTATCTGGATGACATATTAAACATTGGCAACCCTTTCTTTTCTACTATGGTTAATAATATATACCCTAAAGAACTTCAACTTAACACAGCTAATATTTCTGATACTAACGCTTCTTTTCTTGATTTACATCTCTCCATTGAAAATGATGAAATAATTAGCAAAATATATCACAGGAGAGATGATTGTAATTTTGAATCTTGTTAATTATCCCCATTTTGATGGGGCTGTTCCCCGTTCAACTTCTTAAGGGGTCTATGTGACTAAACTTATTCGTTTTTCTAGAGCCTGTATGTAGTTGAGGACTTTAATATTCGTAAAATTTGTATAATTAAAAAGCTACTCCATCAGGATTACCGTTACCATAAACTTCGTAAAACCTTTGTAATTTTTTATTATCGTAACCCTGATATTCTTTCCAAATATCAAAGTAATTTAAGAACTCTTCTTCTGTGGTGACAAGGAATATCACAACCTGACTTCTATGGTGACGTGATTTACAAACTTCGTAAGATCCTTGGTCATGATCACTTTCATACAATCTTTGTTAAACTTGTTAAAAGGTTTATCTACAGAGGTTATGTATGACCCTATCATTTTGCAACGTACTGCATGCTTCGTGGTGGACCCATTTACAGTTCGCCACTATGCTTTCCTCTTTAATTGTGCGATAACCGGACAGACTATGGACCCTATGATGACGTCTACATAAAGCCCAGAAGAACGGTGACGTATGATGTTTGTCTGCAGTCTTGTCTTGTCGTGCCCTCAATGGTTTATTCTCTTGTTGCTCTGGCTTCTGCCAAGTCATTGAGTACCTTCTTTGTGGTTTTCAAGGCTATTTTTTTATGTATTTATATATACACGAGTATCTTAGTGTTTTAATTATATTGCCTATTAATGCTGCCTTGTTGGTTAGAGAATAGTTCATGGCGGGGATTTTTTTATTTACACTATTTGGTTGACAGTAGGGTAAGTATGAGGCTTGGTGCACCCGAGAACCTGGTTTAAACCAACAGCGGCCTTTTAGCCAGTAGCCGTTCCAAGGCGGTAGCCCTATTGTCAACCTTTTGTGTTTGTGATGTCTTATTTGGCTTTTTATTCATCTTATAGTTGTTTTTTGATTCTGTGTGAGTGTTTGTGGTTGAATGTCATCCGTGAATGTTGTTTTTCCTGTTCGATTTGTATATCTACATTTACTGATAAAACAAATATAAGTAATAATGCCCTATATTCTATACAGCAAACATATCATAGAGATTGATAGTATGTCAACCACTTAATCACTAGGTGACCCATTTCTGTATTTTAGCAAAGTTGCATTAATGCGATATGAGACTCAATACATAGTAATAAATATATATTCATTCCACGTTTGATTACATATTTCAACTCGAGTGTAAAACGTGGTATACAAAAGGCGGACTTTAAAAAAATAATTAGACATTAGATTTGCCTGACCACGCTGGTGTTTCTTTAGAACATTAGATGGAATATCCTTGTCTTATCGAGGAACATCAGTTTAAAAAAGATGGCAGAGAAAGTAAAACAAAGCGATGGGTTTGGCTATTTACATTTAAAGAAAGCAAAGCTACATGTACACGAAATGTGTTTCGGTAAGGCATGTATATGTAAGTATGATTCTAAAACAATATATATATATATCGTGGGCTGTGAGAAAAAGTCAACACCTCTGTGAATCAGTGTGTGTTTAAGGTTGGAGCTGTTCGACTGGATGACCTTACAAGGGATCCCCTTTTTAGTATTCATTGACATTCACACTAGCGTTTGTTTAGTGCTGTGTGGCGGCCGTAAAATGTTGCTCCGACTTAAAAATCAGAAGTGTTATTAATTGCTGATCCTTTGCGATCATCAAGTCCAGTCTGTGTAGCTTTAATGTAGAATATCGCTTAAGCCGGTGCTAGGAGGCGTTGCACGTTACATTACCTCTCATAAACAGCTAGACTTATTAAAACTCAATAAAACCGAGTCTGCTACTTGTATCTCTTGTTTGTGTTTGCTGCTTCCAAGGTATTCCCTTTTCGGTATTTATTTACACCTGTTTTCAGAGGCAAAACTGTGGTTATAAAGATGGACGTTGACTTCACGTGCTGCTGGGTGGAGTTTTTCAATAAAATAACAGTGATTCTTGTGCAGATGGAATTCATGCATCACAAGGAAATGCCGACTGGAATGAAAATAATTGATTTCATGGCCTCTAGAAAGTGGAAGCCTTTAAAGATATCGATGGTATTTAGAAATTGAATGCAAATCCTTCTTCCGTGGCCTGATGATGTGTATTTTATTAAAAAGATGGAATACGAAATTTGGTTTGGTATTCTTGATACCATATTTGATGTAGATTTAGAGAACTGTCGTAGAACAATAAACAATGGCTATGACTTCAAAAATACTTTGCGCAACTAACCTTATTGGTCAGGGTCTTCCACAGGTATATTTTAAGGTGTAGTGGCGTTTTAAACATAAGGATGGTTATTGGAGAGGGTTATTCATTCCGTCACAAAAATAACCTAAAAAAAGTTGTTGTTTTATGGAAATTCAGATATTATGTCATTTGACTTAATTGGTATACTTACTTTAGAAACTTAATGGCTTTTGTAATAGATTGTTACTTTTTAACATGTTTTTTATTTACAAAACATTTACAGTTTGTAAATGGATCATGATCAGTTTTGAAAAGTTAAGGGATATTGGCAAGAATTTATGGAGTAGTGGCAGAATTAAGGAGTAGTGGCAAGCAAATATTTGGAATTAAGGAGTAGTGGTGCCACTATGCCTAAGACCCTATTGGTCAAATTTATTAAAAATTCACATGTGTTTTTAATTAGCTATAAAAGAAGCAGAATATAAAACCATAAGAACAAATATTATCCCAGTAAGCCTTCAGTAAAATTCCAAATTGAACGTTACCGGTTGTGTTCTTTTATTTAAAACAGCAATATGCTCTAGTTTAAAAATCAACAGAAGTAGCATTTCAAATAAACGTTCTAATTACGTTACATTAGGTGTATTGTTTGCTAATTCCTTGACTTTATTGTTAGAGATTTCCTTTCGATGTGTACGTACATTTATTTATACTGTCAAACTGGGCTCCGAGGACATGATACTGGCGATGTTCTATAGAATTGATTTACTTTAACCCTTAGGTCGTATTGCCTACTGACCATTCCAAGTCGGTAGCCCTGTCTGTACCACTATTTGTGTGTTCATTATTTGCCGCCAGGGAGCCGACGTGCCGGGAGCCGGCGAATATAATTGTACGTATGTTTGTTAAATTGCTCTAGAAGGAGAAGTAATCAATGTGGAAACATTTTATGATGTTAGTTACTACTTTTAGCAAATGTCCTGATATGCTATTTATAGATATATACTAAAAGCTTGTATACACTATTATGTAACAGTGCAGTGTGTATGTGTTTGTAAATTATGATTTCTATATTATTTATGTTTAAAATATGTATAAGAAAAATCATTTGAGGACATTATTTAGTATACATATATATATTACAGTTTTCTGAGTTTGAAATAATACAAGAGCTGTCGGATGACATCACGCTCGAATTTTCGAGGCCTTGTCTTTTTATTGGGAAACTAGGTTGGTTGCAAAATGACATAATTCTGTAAAATTTATAACGGAGTTATGGCACATGTTTGTACAAGTTTCTTCTTTGATGGTGAATACATGAGTAAAGTTTTTGTCAAGCAGTTTCTGAGATATGAGCTTACCGAAAAAGATTAACGAAGAAATTGTACAAAACGGGGCATAACTTTGTCAAAATAGGTTGCAGAGTTGTTTGATTTGCACGTAGCATGGTATATCTATTTATGCTGAATATATACGTGAAGGTTTATTAAGTTCTGCCAGGTGGTTTTTAAATTTAAGCTAACCGAAAAGGGTTAACCAAGAAATTGACTATGTACAAAAAGTGGCATAACTTTGTCAAAATAGGTTGCAGAGTTATGTGATTTGCGCGTCTCATGTTATCTATTTATACTGAATATATACGTGAAGTTTTATTGAGTTCTGACTGACAGTTTGCGAGATATGAGCTACAATGTTATTTAATAAATATACTAAGGAAAAAAGGGATCTCTTACATTGGTATATAGAGGGGAAAGTTTGTGTAAATCTAGAGCAACTGTCAATTACATAAACAGTGGGCGCGTTTGTGCACGTGCTTTTTGTCCGCACGGCGCCTTTTGTCCGCACAAACTTTGAAAAAGTGACGCTTTTTGTCCGCGCGGCGCTTTATGTCCGCAGAAAAAAATGAAAAAATTATGCCTTTTGTCCGCATGGCGCTTTTTGTCCGCACAAAATTTGAAAAAGTGACGCTTTTTGTCCGCGCGGCGCTTTTTGTCCGCACAAAATTTGAAAAAGTGACGCTTTTTGTCTGCGCGGCGCTTTTTGCCCGCAGAAAAAAATGAAAAAAGGATGCCTTTTGTCCGCATGGCGATTTTTGTCCGCCCAAAATCTGAAAAAGTGACGCCTTATGTCCGCCCGTCGCATTTTGTCTGCAGAAAAAAGTATGCCTTTTGTCCGCATGGGGCTTTTTGTCCGCACAAAATCTGAAAAAGTGACGCCTTTTGTCCGCGCGGCACTTTTTGTCCACATAAATTCAGAAAAATTTATCCTTTTTGTCCGCACAGTGTTTTTGACTGCAATGAACTGGAAGGTGACGACCTATGTCCTCGCGGCGCTTTTTATCTACAGAAAAAAGTCACTGTAAGTGATAAATGCCACCAATGTGGTTTTGACCTTTCACATTTAAGTGTGAGCTTGACCTTAGAGCCACGGACCTGGATTTTGTCACGTTATGTCAGAGTTATTCACAGGACACGATTGTGCGGACGTAAGGATTGACATACGGACGGATGGTGTGACTAGTATATGCCTCTCTTAAAACTACGCTTTTTGTTCGCAGAAAATCTTAAGATGAGGTAAAATTGTGTACGTTCTTTTAACTTTTTCAGTAATGTTCTATATTATCATATGGCAGAGGTAAAATATTGTTAATCATCATATGAAAATTTCACCTTCTGTACTGAATCGGCAGTAATAAGAGTTTAAGGCGGAGGATTTCCAGTTATGCGGTAAGAATATGTCCAAATTGATGTAGTTAGTTTAGTTTAAACATATTTATATTACATCGATTGTAACGAAAGCTCTATGAACTTATTTGAATTACTCTCGATGTCTACCTGGGTAGAACCAGTACTAAGCAATGCAGATAAAGTGTCTTGCTCAGGGACACAACGCATATGGCAATGGCGGGAATCGAACCCACGACTTTTGGATCTACCACTAGACCACAGCGTTCCACATTACGACTCGCCTTAGGTGCCTTTCGTACATCACCAGCCGAAAGTCTATATGTTGAAGCTTATGAACCATCACAGTCTCATAGACGGGACAAATTAGCTCTTCAATACGCCATTAAATTAAAGTCAAACCCTTCAAATCCAACTTTCGATAATGTTTTTAATCCTAGTTGTGAACCTCTTTTTGATCGAAAACCGAAGGCCATTCGACCATTTGGTCTTCGTATTAAACCAAAAGTAAGAGACACTGAAATCGACCTAAATTTGATTGCCAAGTACAAAGTACCACAAATTCCACCGTGGGCTTTGGAAACACCAACAATTATTTTTGATCTTTGTAATAATAACAAATCCAGCACAGACCCTACTGTCTTTCAAAGCAAATTTAATGAAATTAAATCGAAATACAGTAACTTTCAACATATCTACACAGATGGCTCTAAAGATGGAGATAAGGTAGCTGCAGCAGCTGTTGTTCACAAACACAGCATAAAGAGCCGCCTGCCTGACAAGGCCTCTATCTTAGCTGAACTTAATGCAATTGAAATTGCCTTAAATTATATTCAGGAATCTGATGATATCCATTTTGTAATCTTTTCTGATTCCCTTTCATCTCTTCAAGCACTGGGTAATATGAAACATGATAACCCAGTTGTGCTTCAACTTTTAGAAAAGTACAATTCTCTTATAATTGATAATGTTATTATTTTCTGCTGGCTTCCAAGCCATGTAGGAATACGTGGTAATGATAGAGCTGATAGTGCTGCTAAGGCAGCATTAGATTTACATATAACTAATACCAAATTACCTTATACTGATTTTAAAAGTTGTATTAACACATATATTCGTAACTCTTGGCAAGCCGCTTGGGATTTGTCAGTTAACAATAAACTCCATCCAATTAAACCGTTACTCGGAGAATGGCGTTCTTCTAGTAGACCCATTCGTCGAGAGGAAGTTGTCCTAGCCCGGTGCGGGATAGGGCATACACGTTATACTCATTCATATTTATTACAAGGTGAGCAATAACCAGAATGTATACCCTGCTTTGCACCGTTAACGGTCAAACACATATTATTGGAATGTGTAGACTTTGATCCTATGCGTCAAAGGTACTACAATGTTAATACTATGAAAGAGTAATTGATACTGTAGATTTTAGTCTTGTTTTAGATTTCCTGAAAGAGATCAGACTATATAAATCATTGTAATGTGTTCTTATATATATTTACTTGTTTATATACCCGTTGACGGGCATTTGTTGATTTACATACATAGTTTATATTACACCTGATCATCCCTTATTTTTTAATAGTTTTATCTTTATATATTTACATTAATTTTTAATTAATACTTCATTTTCATAATTTTTTGCGCACAAAATGACCTATTTATGTGTCGACGTGCCGTAAAACACCATTCATTCATTCATTCATTCATTCCACATTGATGTAGTTGAGATGAACAGAAATTTTACCAACACAAAAAAACTTATACGCTGAGAGCTTATACTTGGTAGACCTTCCCTCCCCTGGGGATATTGTGTAGGCTCTACTTTCCTGGAAGTCCATTACGTATGTAGTACTGTGCAACTTGTCTGCCATTTTATCGTGTACATGGTGTAGAATTAGTTACCAACAAAATGATAATTATATTTACTGCACTTTGAAGACTAAAATATATGGAAGAAAAGGTTTGTATTTTAATTTTTCTTCATAAGTCATGCCTATTATAATACAAACTTTCGTTTCACTTACTTTTTATACCTTGGATACCTGCGTTTCGATACCTACGTTACCTTAATATTCGTTACATTGTTTTATTAAGAACATTAATGATGTTACATACGAAAATTATTCCAAACCGCACATGTATCACAGACAAGCACATATGTCCTCATGATGTTAATAATGTTTTGTTCTGGTAATGTCCGTTACATAGTATGTTTTTAAATTATTTTCTAATTTCCGAATGTTAAAAGAAAGTAGTACACATCCAATTAGTACCTTAACATCCCTTTTTTTTTAATTAACATGAAATACGATTGCATTACTGAAAGCCGGATCAATATTTTTTACCCATCAAATATGAATATCCGTCATTTTGGACGTACCAGAGTTTTCATTATTTTGGCCCTTGGAAAAAGATAACATTATCTTCACGTTAACGTTTTAGCACGCGCTAAACATCCTGTACACAGTGTTAGTATCGCTCCTCAATATCCGGTATAAGAACACGTGTGTAAAAACGTTAAAAGTTGTAATGCTAATTTTTGAATTGGTTAGCTTCGCTAAACTACTTTCTTTTCGACTGATGTGCAAGAAAAATTATCTATCCCGTCTGTCTGGGTAAGATAATGGATATTTCAGGACTCGGACTCGGACGGGAGATAAGGAAACAATCTTATCTCCGCGCTCTTCCTAAAATATAATTATCTTACCCAGAGAGACGGGATAGATACTTATAGTCTGTGTCAGAAAGTATGCAGTTTTTGATGTGGGTGAGGATTGATATTGATTTCTTGCATACCCGACAAGGATATCCGCCATTTTACCGGGGCTAGATATTTCCATCTCACCCTAGGGTCGAGATAAAATTCAAGCGTGCCATTATCCGGTATGCAGGAAAGTAAGCAAGACGTTAGTAGCTGGCGGCTTCAACGCACACAATGTCTCTGATATGCAAGAAAATGAATCTATCCTGGGTATTCGGTTCAGATAGGGAATTCCAACTCTCGGTATGATTGTTTTAAACGGAACCTCGGCCGAGCCTCCGTTCTGATAAACACGTATACTCGGGTTGGATTTCCCTGTCTTCACCGGATACCCATGAACGATTTTTATCATGTTCATTCTTATGTATTCTTCTTCCTATGATGAAAACAGAACTTCGTGATCATCAGCAATGACAAATATTTCATCTGGAATGGTAAGCTGGTGACATTTTCCCACAGACAATGTAGAGGTTGGATGTTTCCAGCATGTCTGTCTGGTGTCCACTGGACGCAAATGCGAGTAATACATTTTGTCGTATTGTCGTGATTACTAATGTAACTTTTTAAATCACAAAAGGCCTTCGTGTTCACTCCAGAGAGCAGGCAAGTTGGGGTTTTACTTCGCCTCTTTCTCTCGAACTATTTCAATATATCTAGGGACTCACACGTCTGCCACAAAGTCAACTCAAGGCTTCAAATGATAAGTATGTCAAACACACTAAATCGTCAAACGTACCAGGAACTGAAGAGTGCGACGTGGTGCGTTAACGTCATACACAAACAGTATATTCATTTGCCAATTTGTATTTGCTCAACTGATATTTCTAAGAAGTAGAGCATTTTGCCAACACAAAAAAGCTTATACGCTGAGAGCTTATACTTGGTAGACCCTCCCTCACCTGGGGATATTGTGTAGGCCCTTCTTTTCTGGAAGTCCATTACGTATGATGAATAATGCGAATTAAAACTGTATATTATCCACGGGTTAATAAAATACCCGCACATGAACATGTGTGAAATGAATTTAGAGTTTGTAAATTTGTATTCGAAGATTCAAGCAATAACAAAAAGGCGATGTTTTTGGCTGGCCGGATTTCATGTTGTAATTCTAGATTTAGGATTTGCAATTATAAATTAGTTACATATACATAAATGTGTGCATCGATTGTAAAATGTGTCTGCTGTTGGCGGGTGAGTTACTTTAAAGGCAGGATACAGTGTTACAAAGGGAATGTCATAACATGCCGTTGTTTTGTGTTGGGGCAACTGTTATGCACAAACCACTCAAAAACAGAAGTGCAAGACTTGGAAATAATTAATAACGAAACACATTTACATGTATAAATGAAATCATGTTTTTTTTTCTGAAATACAAACAACAAAACAAGAGGCCCAACTGGGCCTGTAGACGCTCTATTTGCTAAAACGGAACATAAAATTCCCATCAGTACTTCTTTTAAAAACATTGCAAAAACAAAAGGGTCAGGATAACCATAATAATGTAATATAATGGGTAATCATGGGCAATAAGTCTGCTGTGTCTAGTCTGGCATGGGTATTTTTTAATTTGTCTCACGTTCTTCTATGAATGAGATTTCATAACTAGAGTGTTCACAAGGCTTAATGTGTTTTAGCGGTCATAACTCAGGTTAAACTATTCCGATATCGCTGGTTATCGAACTTGTCCCAGCTTTCATTGACATATAGACACTGGCAGACTTTCGTTTAGATCCGATTAATAGTAAAGGCCCTAGAGTGTTCATAAGGTGGACAGTAGCATTTTTCAGAAAAACAAAGGCCAAAACTCCGATGTTATCGACCCGATTTGGCTGGTTTTCGAACTTGTCCGAGCTTTTATTAAAATGAACAATTTATGCATGTTTAGTAAAGATCAAATAATAAATGAAATTGCTAGAGTGTTCACAAGGCTAAATATGGCATTTTTCAGAAAAACAAGGCCATAACTCCGGTGAAATCTCGCTGGTTTTCAAACTTATGCAAGCTTTTAATGATATAAAAACACTGGCAAAAGTTCGTTAAGATCCGATTAATATTGAACCCTAGAGTGTTCACAAGGCAGAAAATATCATTTTTCAGAAAAACAAGGGCCATAACTCCGGTGTAACTGACCCCATTTGACTGGTTTTCAAACTTGTCCCAGCTGTTGTTAATATTAATAATATATACAAGTTTGGTAAAGGTCAAATAATAAATGAAGGTGCTAGAGTGTTCACAAGGCTTATTGTGGCATTTTTTCAACAAAACAAGGGCCATAACTCCAGTGAAATTATTCCGATCTGACTGGATTTCGAACTTGTTCGATCTTTCGTTGATATAAAGACACTGGCAAAGTTGTGTTAAGATCCGATTAATATTGAACCCTAGAGTGTTCACAAGGTGGAAAATAGCATTTTTCAGAAAAACAAAGGCCAAAACTCCGATGTTACTGACCCGATTTGGCTGGTTTTCGAACTTGTCCGAGCTTTTATTAAAATGAACAATCTATGCATGTTTAGTAAAGATCAAATAATAAATAAAGGTGCTAGAGTGTTCACAAGGCTTAATATGGCATTTTTCAGAAAAACAAGGGCCATAACTCCGGTGAATTTATTCCGATCTCGCTGATTTTCAAACTTGTGCAAGCTTTTAATGATATAAAATCACTGGCAAAGTTTCGTTATGATCCGATTAATACTGAACCCTAGAGTGTTCACAAGGCAGAAAATAGCATTTTTCAGAAAAACAAGGGCCATAACTCCGGTGTTACTGACCCCATTTGACTGGTTTTCAAACTTGTCCCAGCTTTTGTTAATAATAATAATCTATTCAAGTTTAGTACCGATCAAATAATAAATGAAGGTGCTAGAGTGTTCACAAGGCTTATTATGGCATTTTTTCATTAAAAAAAGGGCCATGACTCCAGTGAAATTATTCCGATCTGACTGGATTTCGAACTTGTTCGATCTTTCATTGAAATAAAGACACTGGCACAGTTGTGTTAAGATCCGATTAATAATGAAGCCCCTAGAGTGTTCAAAAGGCAAAAGTTAACGGACAGACAGACAGACGGACGACGGACAACTCGTCATCCCATAAGCTCTGATGGTGTTTGGCCAGTAGAGCTAAAAACTTATATGAACACTGTCTATTGCTCGCACTGTTCGCATTTAAGATAATAGGCCCAATAGGGTCTGTGGAAGCTCTACTGGCTAAAGGTAAAGTTTATGTATAAAGAATCCATAACCCTTATGGGTTCGGGAGAATGTTTTCAAGCTCGAGAATGCTAAGGAACCAGAGGATTAACTTTAAAGGAAGAAGAACTAGCTCGGAAAATGTGTATCAGAAACCTCTAAAGAGCCCATACTCATCACAAATCTGTAAACTGGAACACGACGATGATATGATGTTCAACTCTGTAAAGTTTCTTTGAAAAATAGCATTTTATCTCAATCAAGGGAATGCCTCTGCTGTTATTGTTCTATTCCTATCTGGCTGTTTCTTTAGCATGTCCAAGCATTTATTAGTCTTTAACAATGTGAAAAAGATTGGTAAAGATCAGATAAAAAAATAAGGCCCTACCGTTTAAACGAGGCAAATTGTAGAATTTTTAACGAAATGAAGGGCCATAACTCCCCTAGTACTGATCCGAACTGGCTGGTTTCGAAACTGTCCAAGCTTTTATTGACATGAACAATCTTGTAGAGTTTGGTAAAGATCGGATGAAACATAAAGGCCCTATTCATAATTTTGATAATGCATCATCAAAATAAACTGACCAATCAGTGACCAGGAAACCTGAGACCTCTAACTTCCGGTAGGTGATAAACTCGGTCTTTATCCTTGCTGTTCAAGCAAGTTTACTGTTAAAATTAAGGCATTTACAGTGTGACTATTTTAAAACCCTGCATATTTCATGCATATTTCATGCATGTTTATGCAAATTGATTCAATATATTCACCACTCAAAATTATTATCTTTTTTACTCGGTCAATGATTTTTATTTTACTACAGAATTTAAGGATAAAAACCGAGTAATACATATTGTATCACCTAATGAAAATAAAGTAAAATCTCAACATTTTGGCAATGAAAAAATATGAATTGTCTAAACGAACTGGCAATGAAAAAATATGAATTGTCTAAACGAACTGGCAATGAAAAAATATGAATTGTCTAAACGAACTGGCAATGAAAAAATATGAATTGTCCAAACGAGGCAACATAGAGCATTTTAACTATTTTGAGGGCCATAACTCAGTCAGTTACTGTTCATATCTGACTGCTTTTTTAGCTTCTCTGAGCATTCATTGCTAATAACAATCTTTTCAAGTTTGGTAAAAATCAGATGAAAAATGAAAGCCCTAATATTTAAACAAGGTAAACTATAACATGTTTAACTTATTCAATGGCCATACCCTTGCTGTTACTGGTTTTCGAACTTGTTCTAGCTTGCATTGATATTAACACTCTGGTAAAGTTTGGTTAATATTAAATAAAAAACAAAGGCCTATTGTCTTAAGAGACGAATGTTAACAACAGACGACGGACAACTCGGCCGGCATCCCATAAGGTCTGCTGGCCTTCGGCCAGTAGAGCTAAAATCATAGAGAAATATAAATATTATATTGAATCAGTAAATTAAAACACATCAAAAACAAAAGAGGCATAGTATGCCTTTTATAAAGAATGGGTTAATTTTCCCGTAAAAAAGCTAGAAATGAGCATGTCAACAAACACAAAACTGAACGAACACAAAACTGAGGCATATTGCGAGTTTGGCATCTCTTACTACAGTTATTAGTCCAATTTTTACGTGACAATGCATGGAAATATGGTAATTTTGCAAAGGTATGGTCATGTTTAACTTTGTAAATTTTGGCATAATATTATTTTATAATATATTCATTGTCGATTTAAAATTACATGTTATTAACAGTTATAGTTTTCAAGGAAAACATGCAGTTTTCATCAAATTCAATTACGGGTACATTCCTTACACGCATAGCAATGCTGCTTTTAAATCTGCCAAATACACTACTTTATCGCAGTGTAATATCCAGTTCAAAGGATATATGCTTAGTGACAGAAATTTTTGAAGCACCCTCGTATGTAGCAACAAAATATTATTCTAGTGGAAACGAAACGCATAGAAAATTTACGTCACGTCAAAGCGTAAAATGATAACAAACGTACATCGAGTAAATAAATGTAAACATTCCCGACACTAATACAACAACGATATGTAATTGGTATCATGAAGTAGTTCAATGTCAGTGTGTTTTTTATAGTATTATTTATGTTCAAATTTGCTGAATTATGGTATTATATTTTCTATAATTCCATGTCTAGTCACGATGCAATGACGACAAAACCATAAAAAATGAGTAAAAAGCTCGTGTTTTCAGACTGTAATTTTGGATATCGAATTTTAATTATTATTGACAACAATACACTTACTTGATAGTACACAGATGTATGTTGTTTTAGATATGCGACATAAACAGATCGGCATACGATCAGAAGCAACGCACACAAATCGACGGAAATTAACGTAATTTTAACGTGAAATCAACGCGACGTCAAGTTACGTCAATTGACGTCAACATCGAGCGACTGGTCTTATGCTATAAATATAACATGTAGTTGCCACACCTAATATACTATCTTGTTTACAATAATACATATGTAATTAAATATTTTGAATCGGCCTAATAAACAGCCATGAAATACCAACCAGTTAACAAATGAACAACTATATTATGAAAAACAACACTATACGTATATGAAATACATATACATGTGTAAAACCTGTCTGGTTTTGATGAGCATAAAACAATCAAGTGTATAAAACACAATCACAAAATAATGGCCCAGTTGTTTAAAAGTATAAAATGTTGTACTTCCGAAGCTAAGAAAACGTTTCCTACGTGTTGAATGTTAACATTTAATTACAATTATTTTTCGACATGGTTTCATTAAGAAACAATAAAATACTAGTTTAACTTAAACATTGACCATGGAATACTGTTTAAATCTCTTGAAAAACACACTTAACCAAATACAATTTCAAAAGCGTTTTTGATTTTTGTTTTTATCAACGATGTGGACATTTACTGAGAAAACGTGGTAAGGTAGTCTAGGTCCAGAATAGTGCTACAACCCCGTAAAACACGCGACCCCTGGTTTAAGGTTAAATTTGAACACATGATCACCTTCTAAACAAACTTGATATCATACTATAAACTAATGCTAAAGCCTTTAGCTTTTGTACTTTTACAGAAGAAGAGGTTTCAATTTTCTGCTTTTATAAGTATATATATAAAATATGCAAACTCCTAATATATACAGTTTAAATTCATTGTACACTTGGTACTTCATTTGATTAGCTTGACAGTCTACATGATGTGATCAATAATAAACATTTGAACTATGTTTAGTGATTCTTGAGAAGGTATCTACCTTGGTCATCTTAAATATTGCGATCATCTTATATTAATAACTTTGAAAACTATTGACCTGAGGATATTCCATGTGAAATTTGGTCCAAACTGACAAAGCGGTTTCTGAGGATAAGTCGATAAGGAGTGAAATCTATACACACTAAATCTAACAATCGAAACAATCCATGGGAAACAGACGGATTCGTTGGAAATGCATCATTTTTGGAATGAACATGCAGACGATCGAACGGACAGACACACCAAACGAAAGTTTCTCTCCTTAACTTTACATATATATAGTTGTACGTCATACAAATAAACCAAGAAATAAGTAGCGTTACTCTATGAGATTGTAATAAAAAAACACACGGACGTTTGCAATACTGAACTTGCAAAAACAAGCTATTATACAAAATTCTATTTACTTAGAAATATGTATAAATTTTAATAAACTTAACTGTTCATGATTAAGTATCACAAACGCCTATTTCTCCAGCTATGCTATTTCGAGCGATTTCGTTCGACTCTATTTTTTACATTATCACATTAACTTGACGCTTATAAAACAGACTAATATACATGTACATTTTAAGAAGTAAGCGGTTCAGATGTTTGTCTGTATCACAACAAATAACCGGACTTTCATATTGTATGTTGCATCGCCTTGGCAACATTTCTGGTATATGTATTCAAATAATAAAAAACAACTCTTAGTGTAAATATATGTGTAAATATATGTACCAATACAACCTTTTTATTTGTGATAAAAATATATATTTGATAATTAGTATACCGATAATAGAACACAGTCTTTAGGGTATTTCGTTAAGTTTCGGTCTTATTTCAACTAAAGACTGCGCTCAATGTCTTGTCGTAGACTAGTTATATTATTGAGCGTCGTAGACACAGCTTTCAATCGTTTCAGGCGATTTTTCAACATCTACAAGTATGATCACTAGTTATAGGTTTTGTTGCTGTTGTTTATTCAACTACTATTAAATTGTTGTCTTTACATAACATGTAATTATTATTGTATTATTACATATATAATGTTACAACATTAGCCAGTAACAGTTATATATTGGTAAATGTCTATATATAAATACCTAGGTACATAAAAACAGACTTAATAAAACTGTTAATCTATATAAATTATGATATCAAACAGATGACTTTCTGTAGAATAAGTATCTGAACTGTTAAAAATTGAATAAATGTAAAAATTAATATAGTTAAAAGTGAATGTAGTTTTCTTGACGCATCTACTATTTTTCTCAACTATCATTAATAATATGTAAATAGTCGTTTCCTATTAGTTCCGTCATTGTGTTATGTATTTATACATGTATGTTATTGCTGTAATTTGCTTTATCTGTTCACTGATTTGTGAAATTAAGCAGTTTGAAATAAAGTATTAAAGTATTAAAAAATCAACTAATCTCTCATGTAAAAGTTTTAACATTAACATGAATTGAAGTTGTAGATGTAATGCGTGACAAGACTGAAAAGTCGGCAAATTTATTGACATACCAACTTATCTGGTATTTCTTAATTGTTTTAGACCAAAAATTTGAGCACAGCACAATACATATACAAACTTCTTTAATGTGTTATTATTAGTACTGGTCACACATGCTTTATTGGGTGGGCCTCATTATCTGAAAAAAAAGTTTGCTCATGAAAATATATGGCTAACTGTGATTTACAGTTACCGATACAAAATTTCTCCCCCTCCATATACAATAGGCTCGAAATATATATTATGGACATTGGCAAGTCAAGTTTTGACAACAAGTTTTGTCAAGTGCTACAAGCGCCACGCGGACGAAAGGCGTCACTTTTTCAGATTTTGTGCGGACAAAAAGCGCCATGCGGACAAAAGGCATCATTTTTTCTGCGGACAAAAAGCGCCGCGCGGACAAAAAGCGTCACTTTTTCAAATTTTGTGCGGACAAAAAGCGCCATGCGGACAAAAAGCATTATTATTTCATTTTTTTTCTGCGGACAAAAAGCGCCGCGCGGACAAAAAGCGTCACTTCTTCAAATGTTGTGCGGACAAAATGAGCCGCGCGGACAAAAAGCGTCACTTTTTCAAATTTTGAGCGGACAAAATGCGCCATGCGGACAAAGGGCATCATTTTTTCATTTTTTTCTGCGGATAAAAAGCGCCGCGCGGACTTAAAGCTTCACTTCTTCAAATTTTGTGCGGACAAAATGCGCCGCGCGGACAAAAAGCGTCACTTTTTCAAATTTTGTGCGGACAAAATGCGCCATGCGGACAAAAGGCATCATTTTTTCATTTTTTTCTGCGGACAAAAAGCGCCGCGCGGACAAAAAGCGTCACTTTTTCAAATTTTGTGCGGACAAAAAGCGCCGTGGACAAAAAGCGCCGTGCGGACAAAAAGCACTGTCACACGCGTTCAGCTACTGCTCACGATAAAAGGAAGCCGCCAGAGAGTGGGCGGGTTTAACGACAAGTCAGTTATAGATCGGTTATTACAATTGTATAGACATTAGTTGTGTGGTCTTAGTGGAAACAGGAATACTATTTGTAATGAAGTTATTTAGGCGTAATATGTTGGTATTTGTTAGTGTATTATGTTTTTGTGTATGTTGGAATACATATTTAAACTCGAGTGCAATACAAGATGCCATAC
>JAWPHD010010753.1:0-55000 GCA_037043455.1 Cyrtodaria siliqua | reverse complement strand
TTGAGTCACATAACATAAGGTAACACAATTTACGATCTCATTGTGATATTAACTTTACGATTCCGAAGCCAAACAAGGAGCTTTTTAAAGGAAATATATCTTTCTCTGGGCCAGTAATGTGGAACGAAATCCCAGAGCGAATAAGATCTTGCACACCAGTTAAATCTTTTTCAAAAAATTATATAAGGTGGATAAAAAGTACTGTATAACTGAAATTATTTTCGTTAAAACTGTTATTGAATCACAATATAGCAATATAGATGGGGTTTTTTGTAAACACTTTTGTTTCCATTGTAATATCGTTGTGTTGCTATAAACATGTATATATGTTTGTGTTTACTATGTTGCTTTGTAAAGAAGGCCTCAGAGAAGATTAGTATTTTTTACTAACTGGGCTACTTAAAATAAAGTCTTCAAGTCAATTCAATAACTTCGATTCATAACATTATGCACTTATGGAAACGGATTGATATAAGCTAAACAAATTTTTCCGAATCCACGTTTTCAAATTATGTTAAATTCATTTTACTATTGTGTAACATTTGTATACATTTGAAAATAAAATATTGTTTAAACTAAGTCACGGGTATGTTAAGAACCGGTGAATAAGCCTATACTTTTAATCCGCACATATACATTATTATAGGACCTGGCGCCGATTTCACCAACATATTTAAGTATATACTTAGCTACTTAAAAACTTAAAATTAAGTTTACCTCCTAAGTTTTCTTAAGTAAGGAAAACATGTTTCACCAATCCAATTTACTTAAGTAAAAACTTAAATTTAGCTTAGTTATCAAGTGGACACCCAATATATGTTGGTGAAACACATTTCTGCTAAGTTTTACTTAGTGACTTAGTTCAGTATTTTCTTAAGTATTTAAGTAAAACTTAAGGAATTGTTGCTAAAATCGGCGCCTGAACACTTGAACAGAGTTGTGATAAACGGCTTTGCATTGTAATGTTGCCGTTGTTTTGGCGAGTTAGTTTTAATCTGTCACAAACATTATAACATTAATACTACATATTAATACCAGTCATACATCTAGACATTAGATATTAGATTAGACATATTAACGATAACACAGTGAAGTATACAGTTTTCACTGAGTAAACCATTATTTTCAGCGAATATAATGAAAACAATGTCCATATATAACCATCAAAAACACAAGCAATGTTTACACATCAGCATTCGTACAATCACCTGGTGCTTCGATCGTCAGGTGCATGTTCTCAGTAAAATTTAAGCCGGGATATAACGATCAGAAGATTTCTCCGTCTTTCCCCTCTACGTAAATATACTGGATTTACTTTACACCTTTCATGTCCATGTCTCCTGCAATGAGTTTGATGTCCAGGCTCCTGTTGAATCACTCCAGGTCATAAATAAACAATAATTCTGATTGGTGCATCTGAAACTGAAACAAACAAAACATAAATAAATAATCGGTCTTAAAATTCGGCTCACACGAAATACCCTAATCTCCTCAAAGATACCCAAACCCACCCAAATTTACCCAAACACTTACACAAGTCTACCAAACAGAACAGAACATGTTTTACTAATACCCTGAACGGATATACATTTATTCCACAAAATAGTAATTTTCTTAATTTTTTAAAACTTTTCTTATTTAGCCTGTGATTTCAGAGGAGGTCTTTTGTTATATATTGTTATATACCTTTTTGAATCAGAATCAATAAAAATAATTTCTGTGCCAATTTAATTTAACTTAGGCAAGTTGTTATTAATCTGATCCGAAAAACCATTTTTTTGGACATTTTCTACGTTTTTGTCTCCAAAAATTGGGTCGTGTCATATTACATGTATTATACTTTTCTCTCTTTCATACTTGCTTCTACGTACTTCTACCATTACATTTTGATATATAAATACATTTTTACGGATATTCTTAATTCTAAACGGATAAAAATTTATTCCAGAAAACAATGATTTTCTCCATTTTTTAAAACTGTTCTCCCCAAAAAATCATATTTGGCACGTGATTTCAGAGGAGGACTTTCAATATATTTTTAGATACCTTTTGGAATCAGAATCAAAATAAATAATGTCTGAGTCTATTTAATTTACCTGAGGATATTTTTATTAATATAATCCCGAAAGCGTTCTTTGTTTGTCATTTTTACCTTTTTGTCCGAAAAAAACGGTCGGAGCATATAATAAAAATGAGATATAGGGTCCTATAGAAACCACAGCATTCAAACGCAATGGCATCGTAGGTCCGCACTGTACTGCAAACAAGGACTTGATAATACAAGGAAAGAGACACAAAAAAACAGAAAGGGTGATGAAGACAGGGTTACCGACTTGAAACGGTCAGTAGGCAATAAGGCCTACTGGTTAGCTTGAATCGATTTTATATGCGCACAATCCTCGCTATTATCCTGTCTTCAGCACCCAAATAGACAAGACAGTGTAAATAAATCTACATCCCATCAAAAGGAATTCTCTAACAATAAAGTCCACATCCAGAGAAACTAACTAAAGAAACACATACAAAATAATAAACATCTCAGGATGTATCCAGAATCGTACTGAACAACCATAGTAGTTGCAGCTAAAGAGAAAACCAATTTAGGGTACGACCAGAAAACCCGAGGGATGAAAGCTCATGCACCCACCTCCCTTAGTTGGGGTTTCAGTAGGTACAATCGTAGAGTCCCAGAGGTAGTCCAGTCATCGCACAAGTGAAAAGTGAAGCGTAATGACTGACTGTAGAGGAGTCAATCACTAAACATGCAGTGCGCTGTAAAACCAAAGGGTTATATCCTTTGCTGACGAATTTCCTAATTACATTTGTTAAGCGATCAGGAAACCCGTCAGACCCCTTTGACTCTCGAAGTTTATAGACCACATCTCCATAAAATGATGGTTGTGACATGCCTAGTCGCAGAAGTGTTTTAAGGTTGGTGTTGTACTTTTCCAGCAGTCCCTTGTTGCAGCGATACATTTCGAGAAAGATCTACGTAGTTTTTGATAACGAAAACCCTGCTGAAGATGTTTACCTGTAATAACTTGGTTTTGATCATCATTGAAGTCTGTAACACCATTACACGCTCTAGCAAATCGAATGAGATGGGAGATATACACCCCGTATGAGGTAGCACGAGGTACATCTCCATCCAGGTGTGGATAGTTAACGATGTTAAAATTGAAATCATCTCTCTAATCATAGATTTTAGTATAAATACAATCATTAGAAATCGAGAGATGAAGATCGAGAAATGCTGCTACTATATCCGAAATGTTGGCTTTATTCAACGTGAGCTCTGGTGGATAAATGTTAGTAACCATATGATCAAAAAACGGATTATCAATATTGAGTATGTCATCAAGATACCGAGAAGTATTATTAAAGGCATCAATAATTTCACCCTGTCTAGCAGATGACAAACTCAACATAAAATCTCTTTCATAGCAGTACAAAAACAAATCTGCAACAAGTGGCGCACAGTTAGTACCCATAGGAATACCAACAACCAACAACCTGGCGGTAAATAGTTTTACCGTATCTTATAAAGATGTTATCCAGAAGAAAATATAAGGCTCTACAAACATCAGTACAAGTCCACAAATTATACTTATCAATAGGGGCGTTAGTAAAGAAAGCCCTGACATTATTAAGAAAGCCCTACGTTATTTCATGATGAACCAAAATCAATCAAAATACTGTCTGTTCCCATTTCTTTTAACTTAGGCTATTAGTTAGGTTAAATTTAATGTTCAAATTTGCAACTGGTGTTCGAGACTTTCCTTTAGAAGCTTACATCTTGATTTCCATGATGTATAACGTTGGGTGAACGATACTGTGAAATTAAACAATTAAAGTAAGGTTTTTTGATTGTGACGTCAGAGAAAGTAGGTAAATAGTTAGTGGGTTTTCCATGATCAACAAGCTATGCGCAAATGAAATACGTTGAACGCTTATTAAAATATAGCTTTTCATTTTTACTTTTTTTATTTTATTCAGACATCAAGTGTACATCAATTATCATATAAAAGTTGCAACTGAGAAAAAGAGAGAATTAGAGGAAACATATCTACTTTTGAATACCAATTTACCACTCGCAAACTTTATTAAAGCATAAACGATAGACAAATATGCAATATGAAAACCTTAATTGTTCAACATAGTTTGAACAATATTGCATCTTGCTTTAATATGATTTGGCTTCAGTAAGGTGTACATGTATGTTGAGTACAACTCAAGATTTCTAAAACGTTTTAGTTCCTCAATAAAGATGCGACATTAGATAGACATTTTTTCAATCTGAATGAGTTAATATTTTTTTCTAAATAAGTAAACATATATATATATTATAATATCTGAAATTGAGCATTCTGGGCACACAAGAATATTTTCGGGTTCATTTCAACTGAGATTTCACACGTGTCTCTTAATTGGTAAAATAAATGTAATAAGACATTCTTTGACCACAGGCAATCATAAAACAAATGAATCGTAGTTTCTTTCTTGTTATTACACAATGTACATAATTCTGTTTCTGACAATCCGCATTTATATAGTCTCGCATTTGTAAACTCAACTCTATGGAATATTTTATATTGAAGGCTTTGAAGATTTGCGTCATCAACTATACGGAAATAATTACAATACACAATTAATATATTTTACATAATATGTGATACGTGTGTTCAGGAAATAAAAGTGTTTTAGCTTTGTAAAACATCCATTACATAATCTGTTTTATGTACACTAGTGTCATATACATTCAATAATTGTGATTGCCTGCTCTCGAAGGAAAACCATGTTATTAAAGATAGATTTTAAATTCATCCTCAGCTTAATCATTCAGTTACCAGGTTACTGTAATCATTCAGTTACCAGGTTACTGTAATCAAACAAGTGGTCATAAACAGTAACATTATATAAAGAAAATGTACGCTATAAATGAAAAGAAAGCAATTCACAACTGGCATGCATTTTCTACGTTATTTCATGATAAATATTTATTATTTTCAAATTTAGGATAATTCACGTTTGAGAGGAAAGCAGTGTGGTAAACAATAACCATGCACATAGGTACTGACTGTGTTCACTAATATGTACATGAAATATATTTCTGGAGTGTGAAGTAAACACGAAATGATGTTAGCAAAAATACAACAAACATGCAATATATATTACCTAATTTAAACTGCACAACACAACACTGGAGTCAACTGAGATTTCAGTAACTGCGGGTTTTGTAGATGTTGGTCTGGCCTGTGAATGACAGTGTCCTGTTACTGCTACAGGTGTGTTTCTACTTGTAGGTGTGACTGCTGTTGTTCACAGTTTTCTGGTAATGCAGCAGTCTTCTTCTATTTTTTTCGATAAAACTACAAGTGCAAAACACAGTTAACAATGCAGTATTCAATCAGACATGTGAAAATAAGTAGTAGTTTAAATAAGAAATATTAAATACCTTATTATATTATTAACGGTTCATCACATTTGCATAGGCCATCTGCCAAAATGCATTTATAAGACAATTACCATTTACAGTGTGGCTGTTCATAAAGAGATTACTATTGTTGTTTTGCATGACGATTTTCATTCAATTTATTGGCAATTATTCACATTCTATGGTGCATATAACAGATCAATTAACAATGTGTAGTATTGAAAGAAAGATGTGTGAAACAGAAAATAATAAAAAATTGTTAACAAAGCACTGTTGTACAATGGTAAATTTCTACATAACAATATTGATGTATAAATATTAACACTAAGAAACACTGCAGAGAAACATTTATCCATGGAATCGACGGCTTTCTTATTACTGATGATGTTTTATATCGGGGAGATGCCAGTTCTGGCATCATGTGAGTGTAATAGAAAGCCTGAAGCTTGGACACTAGAATTTCGTTCCAAAACGTCTCTGCATATCCTTTCACTGTTAATATCATTTGGAGAGGAACGTCGGATGACGAAATCACACCAATCTTAGTCCAGAATGTTAAGCTGCCCTTACACCTGGTAGTAGTAATTATGATTGCGCTTAAGAACTAATTCATTCTGGTCAGATGTCTTGGAGCAGAAGTTCTTATCGTTGATGGCTACATTTCGGATTGTGCCTGCTTTATTCGGAAGGAAGGTGATACTTCATTTCTATAAGGCCCGTACTAATGGCTACATTTCGGATTGTGCCAGCTTTATTCGGAAGGAAGGTGATACTTCATTTCTATAAGGCCCGTACTAATGGCTACATTTCGGATTGTGCCAGCTTTATTCGGAAGGAAGGTGATACTTCATTTCTATAAGGCCCGTACTAATGGCTACATTTCGGATTGTGCCTGCTTTATTCCTCAAGGAAGGTGATACTTCATTTCTATAAGGCCCGTACTACCGCCCTTCATTGTAACCAGGTCATCACTGCTTGCAGCTAGGAAAGGAAATTCTTTTGACACGGCCAGTCCTAATGGCGTAACAATGCATTCACCGTTCATTCTTTAACGTAATCAAGACTTGTATTTCTTCTTCAAATCCCTTTCTATTTCCTTTGAAGTTGGTGTAAAGGAGACGCTTTACTTATGCTGGGCTGTTGTTATTTTTTCTGAACGTTTCGCAACTTCCCCAAACATAGAGCTTGTTAATCGGTTTTTCCTCTCCTGTTTCCATTTCTCATTTGGTGATTGGCCTCTTGTATCTAATTACATGGCAACTATTTCTGATTCACTTAACTTTACTTCCTGCTCATAGAAAGAGTTCATTTTCATTTGAAGTTCTGCTTCCGGAATATCATCAGTATCATCTAGAACGTCCATAGTGGAGTTTTGCCTTTTTGGTGTTACATTGAGACTGCGTATTCAATTTCCTTTTTCGTTTCTTAACTTTGTTTTCTGGCTGTTGCTGAGATTTTAAAGTTTGAGCATATTTCCGTGATCGGCTTCTGTATGTGTCAATGAATGCAGAGTCGGATTTCACACAAGTCACAGCGGAGTTATGGCCCTTGATTTAGTTAAAAATGCTATATTTTGCCTCGTTAAGACGATAGTGGCTTCATTGTTCATTAGATCTTTACCAAACTTTATCAGATTGTTAATAGCAATGAAAGCTCGGACAAGTTTCAAAACCATTCATATCGGACGAGTAAAAACGGAGTTATGGCCCTTGATTTAGTTCAAAATGCTATATTTTGCCTCGTTAAGACGATAGGGCCTTCATTTTTCATCCATCTTTACCAAACGTTACCACATTGTTAATATCAATGAAAGCTCGGATAAGTTTGAAATCATTCATATCGTCGACTAGTAACAGAGGAGTTATGGCCCTTGATTTAGTTCAAATGCTATATGTTGCCTTGTTAAGATGATAGGGCCTCCATTTTTCAACCGATCTTTACCAAACTTTGTCAGATTGTTAATGTCAATGAAACATGGGTCAAGTCCGTAAACCAGCCTGATCGGACCAGTAACAGCGGAGTTATGGCCCTTGATTTTGTTAAAAATGCTATAATTTGCCTCATCATACGATAGAGCCTTCATTTTGCATCTGATCTTTGCCAACCTTTATCAGATTTTATGATTTTCTTTTTTCTTATTTTTTTTAATTTATTCTTTTTTTTAATTTTTTTTAAATTAATAAAAAAAAATTGATTTTTTTTTGATTTTTTGTTGATTTTTTTAAATAATTATTATTTTTTTCATTTTTTTAGCTCTGTGTTGTACTAGTCGGACCAGTAACAGAGGAGTTATGGCTCTTGATTTAGTTAAAAATGCTATATTTTGCCTCGTTAATACGGTAGGGCCTTCATTTTTAATCTGATCTTTACCAAACTTTAACAGATTCTTTAGTTATGGCCCTTGATTTAGTCAAAAAGCTGTTTCTAGCCCGAAACTTTTAAAAAAAAACGTAAATGGCAGTCACTCGCTTCATTGATGTTATAAGAGCCATGTTAGCCAGTAGAGCGTCCACAGGCCCTCTTGGGCCTCTTGTTTTTTTGTATTATATTACACGAGCATATTTGCCTTGTTGGTTAGAGATTAGATCATGGCAGGGATCTCTTTATTTACACTGTCCTGTTTTAATGGGATGACAGTAGGGTAAGTGTGAGGTTTGGTGCACCCTAGAACCGTTTTAAACCCCCAGTGGCCTACTTTGCCACTGACCGTTCCAAGGCGGTAGCCCTATTGTCAACCCTTTTGTGTTTGTGATGTCGTTTGCTTTTATTGTTACTTTTGCCATCTTGTTTGTCTGTTTGCATGTTTGTTTCTGTGTTTTGTGGTTGACTGTCCTCCTTGAATGTTACTTTCCCTGTCGATCTTTTTATATTTCTTTGTATATGTTGTGCCCCGAGTCCCTAAATGACCATACAAAATAAGAATAAAATCCATTCAAATTTGGGCAAGATATATATTTGTACCGAGTTTTTACCCAATTACCCCCAGTGGGGGCCCAGTTGACGGAGACAAAATCTGAGACCTTGCTACACTGCCCTGGGTCATAAAATTCCAAAAATAAAGTTAGTGGGATTTGAACCCACGAGCGCAGGTTTTCAATATAGAATATTGCATATTTAAGAAGATCAAGGGCCATAAGTCAGGTGTTACTGGTCCGATCAGGCTGTGTTTCGAACTTGGATCCGAGCTTTCATTAATATAATCAATCAGGCAAAGGTTGTTAAAGATCAAATAATAAATGAAGGTGCTAAAGTGTTCACAATGCGGAACATGGCATTTTTTGGAAAAAAGGACCATAATGCTGGTGTTCCTGATCCGGTCTGACCGGTTTTCAAACTTGTCCGAGCTGTCATTGATGATAACAATATGTGCAAGTTTAATAAAGATCAAATAATAAATGAATTTGTTAGCATGTTCACAAGGCAGAAAATGACATTTTTCAGCAAAATCTGGGCCATAACACCGGTGTTACAAAAAATTCCGATCAGGCCGGTTTTGAACTTTTCCGAGCTTTCATTGATATTAACAATCTTTGAAAGTTTGGTAAAGATCAAATAACAATTGAAGGTGCTAGAGTGTTCACAAGGCAGAAAGTGGCGTTTTTACCCAGGAAACAAGAGCCATAACTCTGGTGTTGCTAATCCGAGATTTTATTAATATTAAGACAATGACAAAGATTGGTAAAGATTAAATATTAAATGAAGTCGCTAATATGTTCACAAGGCAGAAAATGGCATTTTTTTTCAGCAAAACAAGGGCCATAAATCTGGTGTTACAAAAACATCCGATCTGGCTGGTTTTCGAACTTATCCGAGCTTTCAATGATATTAACAATCTGTGAAAGTTTGGTAAAGAGCAAGGTGCTTGTGTTCACAAGGCAGAAAATGGCATTTTTCGGGGGGAAAAACAAGAGCCATAAATCCGGTGTAATCTGATTTGGCTGGTTTTCCGAATTTTCCGAGCTTTAATTGATAATAACAAACTGTGCAAGTTTGGTAAAGGTCTAAAAAATAAACGAAAGTGTTATCTAGAACACCAAGGGCCGTAACTCCGGTGAAACTAATCCGATATGGCTGATTTTAGAACTTGTCCGAGTTTTCTTTGATATAAAACCCTGGCAAAGTTTGGTAAAGATCCAATTAATAATGAAGGCCCTATCCTGATCACAAGGCACAAGTTAATGGAATTCGGACGACAACGGACAACGGACATAAGCACTGCTGGCCTTCGGTCAGTAGAGCTAACAAGACCTCTGTCTGAGGTTGTCTCGCCCACCGCGGCAAACCGCATATGAAATATTTTATTTTTGTGCTTAAATGATGTCCACCAAAGACAACACTTCATATGACCAAGTATCAAACTCTCGATGGCTCCTACCCAGGAAGCCATCGAGAGTGATTAATCTAAGTTGCAATAACTATGATAAATATGTTTAAACATCAAACAAATAAAATCGAAGTAATCATTAGAAGTTAAGTTACAGAGGTTAAGTAGTTTAATCAGGGTGTAGTTGTGGGAAAATAATGCAAAATATGACTTTGACCTTGGTATTTTTTGTCATTCAGCGATGTCATCCAATGCTAACAATACATATGACCAAGTATCAAAGACATAACGTCAGGCAATCATAAAGTTTGTTGAGGTTAATTTACCTAAACAAGGTTGTTACCTAACTAAGGTTAGGTTTGGGGGAAATAACGCAACATATGACCTTGACCTTGGTATTTTTTGCCATCCAGCTATGGCCACTAATGCAAACTAGAGCTGTCGCCTTTTAAGGGCGATACATATACCCTCACTACCTGTTCCCCTCATTCCCCACCCTACTGTTTGAGTAAAGATTGAGTGGAATGGGATTTTCAGGATCAGGTAATGGTGGCCTTGACCTTTAACCTACTGACCTCAAAACCAATAGGGGCCATCTTCATATCACAGGTAGTCCACCTATTAAGTTTCATGACATTTGCTTCAGGGGGAGAGGAGTTATGGAGCGGACAAGGTTTTTCATTATCTGGTCCCGGTAACCTTGACCTTTGATCTACTAACCTCAAAATCAAGAAGGGTCATCCTCCCACCACAGGCAATTCACCTATGAAGTTGTATGAGCTTTGCTTTATGGAAAGAGAAGTTATGGAGCAGACAATATTTTTCATTATCGGATGCCGGTGACCTTGACTATTGACCTACTGAATCAAAATCAAAAGTGGTCGTCTTCTCACGACAGACAGTTCGCCTATGAAGTTTCATGATATTTGCTTCAGGGGGAGAGGAGTTATGGAGTGGACAAGGTTTTTTATTATCGGATTCCTGTAACCTTGACCTTTGATTTACTGATCTCAAAATCAATAGGGGTTCTCCCTTTACCACAGGCAGTTAACCTGTGCAGATTCATGAGATTTGCTTTAAGAGGAGGGGAGTTATGGTGCGGACAAGGTTTTTCATTATTGGGTTCCGATGACCTTTGACCTATTAAATTCAAAATCAATAGGGATCATTCTCTCAACACATGCAGTTCACCTATGAATTGTCATGATATTTGCTTAAGGGGGGAGGAGTTATGGAATGGACAAGGTTTTTCATTATCAGGTCATGATGACCTTGACCTTTGACCTACTGACATGAAAATCATGAGAGGTTATCCTCTCATCACAGGCAGTCCACCCCTGCAGTTTTATGAAATTTGCCTTATGGGAGAGTATTTATGGAGCGGACAATGTTGCGTCTACAGACATACAGACGAACAGGTTGAAACCAGTATACCCCCATAAACATCGTTTAGCGTGGGGTATAACAATACATATGACCAAGTATCAAAGACATAAAGTGAAACAATAACATAAAGTTAACTGAGGTTAAGTTTTGGGGGAAATAACGCAAAATATAACCTGACCTTAGTAAGAAATGTCATTCAGTGATGTCCGCCAATGCCAACAAGTATTAAACAAAGAAATTAAAGTTATCAGAAAAAGTTAACTGAGGTTAACTTACCTAACCAAACTGATGTTTAGGGTAAATAACGCAAAACGTGACCTTGACCTTGGTATTTTTTGTCGTTCTTCCAAAAATGCCAACCATACATATGACCAAGTATCAAAGACATAAAGTTAGGCAAATCACATAAAGTTAACTGAGGTTAAGTTACCTAACCAAGGTTACGTTTGGGGAAAATAAGCAAAATACGACCTTGACCTTGGTAATTTTTATCGTTCAGTGATGTCCACCAATGCCAACAATACATATGACCAAATATCAAACAAAGAAATTAAAGTTATCAGAAAAACTTAACTGAGGTTAACTTACCTAACCAAACTGATGTTTAGGGTAAATTACGCAAAACGTGACATTGACCGTGGTATTTGTTGTCGTTCAGCGATGTCCACCAATGCCAACCATACATATGACCAAGTATCAAAGACATAAAGTTAGGCAATCACAAGTTAACTGAGGTTTAGTTACCTAACCAAGGTTAAGTTTGGGCAAAATAGGCAAAATATGACCTTGACCTTGGTAATTTTTGTCGTTCGGTAATGTCCACCAATGCCAACAATACATATGACCAAGTATCAAACAAAGAAAATGAGGCAATCACATACAATTTACTGAGGTTAAGTTACCGAACCAAAGTTTTTACCAAACCAAGGTTAAGTTTGAGAAATAAAGCAAAATATGACCTTGACCTTGGTAATTTTGGCATTACGTGATGTCCCTTTCCCTAACAAAGCATCTGACAAAGTTTCAGAAAAATTCGAGCAGCGGTTGTTGAGATATAGTTGATTTTAAATTTGGCCAACGCCGCCGCCGTCGTCGCCGGAAAAGTGACTGCTATGTCTCGCTACTCACTATGTGGGCGAGACAAAAACAGTACGGTAAAGGAATACTTCCAGCATATGCTCATAACAAAAACAAACAATAATGTCAACGGTATTTTGCCACTAGGAACTTGAAAAAATTAAAACAATAGGTAGATAACACAACGAGACTGAGTCGGGCTAAACTGTTACACATATATATAGATCTCTCAAGTGAAATCCATCGATATGTAATGTTTAAACTTCATTTCGCTATAATTCGACTAAGAAAAACAAGTTTCAACTTAGTAATAGATAGAGTATGTTCTCAATGAGTTGGTTAATTTAAAATCGAGATAGGCCTAGCCCATCGAGAAGTTTAAATTAACCAACGAGATGAAAGCATACTCTCTTTGTTTTGTAGCTCCATTTAAGCTCCCTACCATATTCTAACTTCCCATAACTGGTAGTTGTAGTACACCATTTATTCTGAAAGGTGTTATTTTCACTTAAACGATTTACACCTGTACTATTACAAAGAGAATTTTCAGTGATCATTCTACAATACAGCGTTAATGCTAGTTCACCATTTTGACAACGGTCGTTCATATGTTAAAACCTATACCTTATGTGTTTAAATAATTCAGTTATTAATGACAAATAGCAAAATGTATAAATGAGTTAGAAGATTGAAAGCTCGCCTTATCTTTTGCCAGGTGAGTGCCCAGTTGGTGGAAGAAGAGAGATACGCCTTCTTTAAACTTATTTCTTTTCTCGTTTCAAGTTGCATCAAATTATAGTGTTTAGAATAGTTGAAGAGTGACGCTTATTGTTAATTTAATCGATATTTACATTTTTACTTTATCAAACTTATGCAAATAAATCACTCTAATCATGTCGAATTTATAATGTTGAGAAAATAAACTGTGGAGTGTCCGTTTAGCTATACAAAGAGTATTTGAACAGCGATTGCTTTGTATCATGCAATATATTTAAAAAAGCACAATCTTACATGGTACGAAACCTCTGTTGAACTGTTAGTGAAAGAAAAAACAAAACAATGTTAATGCTTCAATTAGTTTTCGCATGCAAGCACTATGACCACCCCTTGAAAAACTTTTATTTCAAACATTCAGTCGGTTTCAAACGGGCTTATTTTAATTTTGAGTCGCCATAAGAGGCAAGTCGCAATAGCAATAGGCGTATTAATAAGACATTATAATACTGCATACGGCGCTCTGTAAAGTGTAAAATAAAATATTATATGCAGATATAATGAATAACTGTTACTGCAAATGCATAACTATAATATTAGTAAGCAGGTCATCTGGTTTATGTAACTTAATACGTACGTGGTTGACATAACGATTTAACAAATATGTCAATAAAACTTGTCGTTCAATTTAATATTTGGCTTACTATTAATTATACTGCATAAAACCTTCTTTAAGTTATACACACTTGGTTATACATGTATATGGGAGTGTGACATTGTAACAGATTACAATTGTTGTCAAATTGTCAGCTACACCAACGATATGTTAAAACAACAAATTCTACAAACCCTTAAATTCATATCAATCTTAAAATAAACATTACATTTTTACTTTCTTATCAAACACATACTCAGAGGGCGTTTTTGCACACACACACACACACACACACACACGCACGCACGTTGGCACACTTACAATACTATGTCCCAACATATATATTGTTCTAGTGTATATACAATTACATACAATTCTTTCGAGATTGTTTCTAGTCCTTTTAACATAAAACACTACAATTGGATTTAGAGTCAAAGTCCACATTCATATAAAGGTATTCAATAATTGAGAAATAAACTTACTCTAATGATGGCCATGTTTATTAACATATTAACAGCAGATGTTCATTGCACAATTAAACTAGAAATTTGTTTCTCGGACTGCCTTATTGTTATTCTCGGTACATGCAAAGTCTTGTCCAAAAGGGACACAAGAACTTTCAGTATCCTGTGTATAAAAGTCTACGGTGATATACATGTACAGAGATTCGTTACGTCGTAATATGTATAAACAACAACAACGACGACGACGACGACGGCGGCGGCGACGGTTGCGACGACGACGACGACGACAACAACAACAACAACAAAAGCAGCAGCAGCAGCAGCAAGAAAAAAAGCTGTTCCTGAAAGTATGGCGTTTATAACGTTTCTTTCATAACAACATCGTAGAGTCATTTAAGAGATAACCATGCTAAGATTTTCAATCTGGGACGGTATGTGAGTGGTTTTACGGTCTGACATTTCGTTTTACGGCGACGCGGTAACGGGTATATTACAACATAAACATATAAGTAGACCCCTCTACAGGTATATTATAACATAACATATAAATAGACCACTCTACAGGTATATTATAACATAACATATAAATAGACCACTCTACAGGTATATTATAACATAACATATAAATAGACCACTCTACAGGTATATTATAACATAACATATAAATAGACCACTCTACAGGTATATTATAACATAACATATAAATAGACCCCTCTACGCGACACATTTCACAACTCAGCTTATCCTAGATAACACTATCATTTGTAATTTGTACTAATATGTCACTACTTCCTAAATTATGTTTATTTAATAATTTATTCAGCTTTTTTTCTTTTTTTTATAGATTGTGTTCATATCTAGAACGGTATATCTTAAGCATATTTCATCTTTAACAATAATAGCTGTTATATAGAAACCGAGGGTACCAGGACACTTTTCTACAGTGGGTCCCCTTCATAAGAGGACGGCACATTTGAGCGTTATGGGTATAAAACAAAAGCTAATAGCCCCAAAAAATTATTTAAAAATAATAATCAGATGCATGTCAGAGTGACAATTGCAGGGGTTCTACGACACTTAAGCCCATACAAACAAATTTACAAACAAATTTAAACTAACTTTTGCCAACCCCATTGTGGGAAACCCTCCTTGTACCCTCAGTTTCTATATTACTTACACTGTATAATATGATTGGATATCTTATTTCAATCACTTTCAAATCCAAGTCCGTGGACGCATCCAGCCCAACTACTAATCATCTTCAAATCCATCACCGTAGACGCTTCCAGACCCAATGGCTAATGTTTTGCCTTGTTTTTTGTTACCCCAAGACCAAGTTTGTATTTATAATATGATTTTATATTTTGATTAACTATCTAAACAAATCAGAAGGAAAAAAACAATCATCTTCATCATCACTATACTATGGAAAGCCGTAGGTGACCCTGTGATTATAATAATTTTTTACTATATGTTTAACTGAATTATTATATTCAATACATTTCTACGATTTTGTACGTGTTATCATTATTATCAAAATCCATACATTTTTAGCTGTCTGAAAAAATGTATACATTCTGAAAATGCATTTGTTTGCAGGTTTTCGAACTCATACAAGCTCTCATTAATATAAAGACTTTGGCCAAGTTTGGTTCAGATTGCATGAAGGGGCTAGAGTGTTCACAAGGCAAAATATAGCATGTTTTGCTAATTCAAGTGCAGTAACTCTGGTGTTACCAATTCGATCTAGCCGGTTTTCGAACTCATCCGAACGCTCATTGATATAAAGACTTTGGCCAAGTTTGGTTAAGATCACATAAAAAATAAATGGACTGGAGTGTCCACAAGGCAAAAGTTAACGGACGACAGACGGATGATGGACTACACGTCATCGCAATAGCTCTGCAGTAGAGCTAAAAATTACAAGCGCACCACTTACAGCACGGATAAACTGTACGAAATATATTACACTAAGGCCATAATAAATTAATTGCTAGTTTATCATCCAAATTTATTTTAAAATAGGCGGGTGAAATTGTAAGTTTTACTTTATACTACAAATGGAATATTGCCTCGGCACAAGGCAAAAATAGAACACTTTAACTTTACGCTTTCTGTCGCGAGTTGACAGCCAAATACAAACTTTAATATGCTGACTGACATATTTCGTTTTAATTTTTACCTATGCCAAAGTGACAACTATAGCATCCTTTTAGCGTGTGATTATCATTTTACACAGTGTGTGTGTAGAATCGGTCTGTTGCCATGAGCAACTGCATTAAATAATCAGTGCTATTGATGGCGTGTGTTCAGTTTTTACTATTGAACTCTATGTAAACAAAGACGGCCGCTGGCAATCATGTTTATGTCCACTTTCCAATATGTGTATTTACGATTGTATTACAAACACGATTGTATTACAAACACGGAAACAATACAAAGTTAAAAATAGATCTTAGCTGCAGATTTCGATTCAATTTCATAATCAAAACACATGTGTAAAAGGTTAGGTTTCAGGTTAAAGAGTGACGGACAACGATGTACAAAGTGATCCCTAAGTGTCTGCCATGCTATGCAGGCAACACAAGTGTTACGACAATGTTGACATTAAGGTTGATTTAACAGTATATAAACTGTAAAACATGTGTTTTATTTCTTTCTAAATGGCAGATATATATTTAAGCATGGCCCATTAGAACTGCAAAAGGCCCAACCTAGCATTTGAAACTAGCATGTGGGGCCCATTGGCACATACAGCTTATTGGCAATCCTATTCACTGGTTAACATACAGACAGAAAACACAAAAATATAACAAGAGGTTGATGACCTTGAAGCTGTATTGATAGGTTTTGATAGCTACATTAGCATTCCTGTGAAGTTTTATAAAAATCTGTCAAGTAGTTTCAGAGCAGTAGTCACTACAAGTTTTTTACTATGCTACTCAAAATTTGCTAAGGATCACTTTAGCTGTCTAAATTTCTTGCTAAAATAAATAGCATTATTTCTATTTAACATGACATTATTTAGGGCAGTGTATGGTCATGTGATCTCATGACTTATTTCAATTTGTGGAATTGTTGAAGTATCACTGAAATTACTATCGTTATTGTGAATTAATTTCTAATAAAATTATATGGAAGAATAAAAGCGATCCTTAGCAAATTTTGAGTAGTACATGTAAACAAAGATGGCTGCTGGCTGACATGTTTAATGTCGAATCAAAATTAATTTTCAACAAGGACCAACATCATGTGATGCTGTTCATTTTAGAATAAGTTCCATATCAATAATACTTAGTTTTGACGAAGTAGTCTGGGCTATTCCATTAAAATATGCCCAGGACCCCAGAAAGGCAATGTAATGAACCCGATTTTCCAAAAAATTGTTCTTTAAACTCAATTTTGCATCTATGGGTGGGTGTTCAGTTTCAAAAATGCCTTCCTGGGGTCCCATGTATGTTTTAATGGAACAGCTCTCACTACAAATTTGTTGTTTTTTTAGATATTTTTAGACATGGCGGCCATCTTGAATTTCTGACCAACCTAAATTTTGCAAGGATAAAATAGACATCAAAAGCAACATTTCTGTTAAGTTTCATAAAAATCCTTCAAAACGTTTCAGAGGAGTGGTCTGTATAAGTTATTACCATATATAAACTCTATATGTAAATGAAGATGGCCGCTGGCAGCCATGTGTTTTTAATGATGAATCAAAATCGATTTTCGACAAGGACCAATAACATGTCATGGTGATCATTTTAGAAAAATATCACTCATAATTTTCCATAAGTAATCGCTACAAACTTCTTTTTTAAAAATGTATTTCTAGCTTTGGTGGCCATCTAGGATTTCACATCAACTTGAATATTTGCTAGGATCAACTAGACACCATGGCTAACATTCCTGTAACATTTCATGACAATCCATACAGTAGTTTCAGAGGAGTAGTCGCTACAAAAAAAAATACGGACGGACAGTTGAACGACACACCATGGCATAAACTCTGCTGATCTTTGAAAGAAGGAAAAATATGATATCATGTTTATTCTCTGTATAGGTTCATTCCAGATAACAGTGTTTGTTTTCCAATTAATCTGCGTCACTGCTGATACTTCTTTGAATAGGTCAAAGGAAATTGCTTTTACACTAATACTAATTATTGATAACATTGCAACAATGACAGGGAGCGCTGTGGTCTAGTGGTAGACCCATGATCCAAAAGTCGTGGGTTCGATCCCCGCCATAACCATATGTGTTGTGTCCCTGAGCAAGACACTTTATCTGCATTTGATAAGTACTGGTTCTTCCCAGTAAAACATCGAGAGTGATTAAAATAAGTTCAGAGCGCTTTCAATCATATGTAACAATCAATGTAAAACAAGAGCATCAAGAATTGCAGGACAATCCATTATAGTCCCAAACTGGCCCAGACAAACATTTTCCAGACATTTTCTATGATGAAGGTCAAAGATCAAGGTCAAGGTCACTGACCTTATTTTGGTACGTGACACACTGCTATCCCAAGATGTATTCACATACCAAGTTTGGTGTCTCTATGTGTTATAGTACGGTCTGGACAAGCATTTTCTATGACAGAGGTCACAGGTCACAATGACATTATGTTGGTACGCGGCTAATCGCTATCCGAAGATGTATTCACATACCAAGTTTGGTATCTCTTAGTGTTATAGTATTGAAAATATGGTCCGGACAAGCATTTTCTATGACAGAGGTCAAAGTGACCTTATTTTGGTACGCGACACACCGCTATCCCAAGATATATCCACATACCAAAAAGTTTGATATCGCAAAGTCTTATAGTATTAAAAATATGGCCCGGACAAGCATTACGGAAGAACGGACGGACGGACAGGGTGCAAACCTATAGACCCCACCGGGACCGGTGGGAAACCAATAAACAACAATGACATGCAGTAATTATTTAAACCTATAGCAGAAAAACAAAGAAAAATTGAAAGCTCAAAATGTTAGAATATTTTATTTAAATATATACGGTAGTCAAACCTGGATTAAGAGACGGCTCAGAGGTAATACCAAAAGTGGTCTCTTAAAACAGGGTCTAACATTATTCGATTTTAACATTATTCGATTTTTTTTTAAATATTAAGAGAAATACATGTACATGTACATGTATTAAAATGAATGCTTTAAACTTTAGGTATCTTGTATTATTTCATATATTATATGTTAAAAACAGATAGCGAGTAAATATATTACCGTTGCCATCACGTGATATAAACTAATTATTATGTTATCCAATTACTACGTCATATACATATAACTTCATCAATATTAATGAGGGCACTTGAATAGTATTGACCAATCACATCTTCATATAAAAATAAACTTATGAATATTAATGAATAAGGCCATCCTTAAACAAATTGTTGGTTTGCAGTGCTCGACCGACTCATACAAATTACTGCGACTCAAACTGTTTTTTGGTGTTTCATGGCGCATATTTATTTTTTCTCTATCTTTTCCGGTATATTTTTTCTTTGCGGTTCATATAAAAGATACTGGTTCCCCTCGATGTTGCATAATTCGCCAGTCGAATGACTCAGTCTGTCAAGGTAATTACACACGCGTCCTACATGGCATAATTGGAATAAACAAAGTCGTCAAATTTCACAGTTTTAGGATGACTGGCAGTAATTACTCTTGATTGATCGTAAAAGTAGATTAGTTACAGAACAGAACAGAACAGAACAGAACAGAACAGAACTTTATTTACATCTCAGGCATACATATATGCAGTAAGAGGAAATGTAACAAAATCACAAATAATATATTATAGTGTGTGACCAAAGACAAGAACAATTTTCATTTAGTACATTTCATTGTTGGGGGAAACAGATGCTATATTTGTAAACTATGTTCCTACCGATATATTTAGCTTATATATATCTGCCACATTGTAGAGCATAAGGGATTTAAAAAAGCAAGACAAATAGTCTTTATACGCGAGGTTTCAACAAGTCTAGCAATGAACAATATATGAAGACTAGTAATGATTTGGCATAATAAACTAGTAAACTTACATACCAGATAAAGGCCGTTATCCTGATTGAGACTATGTATGGAGTGTGTTTGAAATACTTATCAATTAGCTGCATAGATCAGCGGAGTGTTTCACGTGGAAAATTCTTAAACACGTAAGTAGCAAAGTTACTTAATTTTAAAAGATTTTCAGATGTCGATATAGTTAGAAGTAATTTAACATCATTATCGGGGTTCGTTTGTCTAATCAGGGAATGAAGGTGTTGCCTATTGTTCGAGAAGTAACTGCATTCTATTAAGTAGTGTTGTTCATTTCCTATTTTATTTGCGTTACGTAAGTGACATATTCTTTCGTTTTCCGCTGTTCCATTCCATCTACCAGTTTCTATGGGGAAATTATGATTCGCCGTTCTAAGTTTATAAATTTGGATACCTTTTGATATAGGCAGAAGCTTAAAGTACTTTTCAATTTCAAGATTTATTTTAAACGAGTTGTAAAATTTTCCTTTGTTAGACTGGGTCATTTGAGGACTCCAATTCTGTATATTTTGATCTAGTAGTACTCGTTTAATTGGGTATTTAATATTTTTGGATGTAATGATTCGTTGGTTAAGCCATAGGTCAGTTCTTCCAGCTATATTTAAAATTTCTTTAATTTTTGATATCCATTTAAATTGATGCATATTGTAGTTTAGAAGTATATTGTATATTTGTTTCGAGTATTTTTCAGCCTTGCAAAACAACATTCTATTCCAAAAGCCTATCATTCTACTATTTACGGTTATTGAGAGAGGATATCTACCTAGTTCGCCATATATATAACATATAAGTCGGTGTGCTTTTTCTCGAATAAGTTATTTTTCTTAGGAAATCTCTGTGAACTTTCTCAATAATATCTTAATTTTCGTAACCCCAAACTTCACAGCCGTATGTGAGAATTGGTACAATAGTATGATCAAACAATTTCAAAGTCAGGTCCAGAGGTAAGTCTAAGTTTTTTGAACGGATGTGTAATAAATTCATTGCCTTCTTAGCCTGTTCTACATTATGTTTGCGCGCATTGAGGAAAGAGCCATTACTGGAAAATATAACACCAAGATATTTATATTGTTTAATTACTTCTATATCATTCGCACCAATTAAAAATTTAAAACGTGATATATTTCTAGCACCAAATACCATAATTTTTGTTTTCGATACGTTAATGTTTAGTTTCCAATTGTTACAATATTCATCAAAGCGTTTAGGCTATTCTGAAAATCAGTCGCGTCGTCCGATATAATAATTGTATCATCGGCGTACAATAGTACAAGTAGCTTCAGCCAGTTATGCACAGAACTTGGATCTTTAACATCTACACCTTTGCTATTCCGAATTAAGAGATGGCTTTCCATATCATTCAAAAAAAGAGAAAACAAAATGGGAGATAAATTTTCACCTTGGCGGACTCCTGTTTGGCAGGGGAAATATAGGGACGAAGTTCCGTTTTTAAATACGCATGATTTTATGTTTTGATACATATTGTATATAACTTGAAATACTTTTCCCGTAACTGAACTAGCTAAGAGTTTGAACCAAAGACCACTTCGCCATACTTTATCAAAGGCCTGGGAAAAGTCTATAAAAGCACAGTATAGTTTCTTTTTGTTTACACGCAAAATTTCTAAAAGAGACTGCATTACCAATATATGATCCATGCATGAGTAATGTTTCCTAAAACCTGCTTGATTTTCTTTCAGGATAGCGTTGTCCTCGATAAATGTATTTAATCTGTGATTGATAATAGCGGTAAAAAGTTTTCCAAAGCGGCTTAAGATTGTAATCGGCCTGTTATTATTCGGATCAGTGGATTCACCTTTATTTTTGTAAATAGCGTATATCGTACCTTCAAGCCAGACTTTCGGTAAATGACCTGTATCCACTATCATGTTAAAAAGCCGGGTGTAAGCTGGTAATAATATTACCTTAGTGGTTTTAATATACTCATTTAGAATGTTATCATAAGAGCTTGAAGTTTTTGCGTTCTTCAATTTGTTAATACACGCGAGTATTTCCGCTTCAGTTATAGATGCATTCAATTCATTAAGATCATAGTTCAAATTATTGCCTATTATGTCAGAAATAAAATCGTTCTCACCTGGATATATAACAGCTGACTGATTAGGTAATTGATTGATTGAATGAGTGACCGCATAAAGCAGTATATAGCGGCGATTTAATTGACAAGTCGATCCAGTATTGATCAATATGAAAACAATTTCGGGGAGTGTTGATTAAAGATTGGAAAGTAATTATGCAATTATTTTTAGATGTGGATGTCTTAAATTGGTAAGGAACTTGATAGTCAAAGATAATTTGGTAAACAACAGAATTATCAAGCGAGCAGTATAATAACAAAAGATGTAACTGTAAATTTGCCACTTGTTAAAATGGCTGCAAAACGTCCGCTTAAATTTTCTTCTCAAACGCATTCTTAAGTTAAAAACATTGTCAATCTCAGGATCAAGTTGTTATCCCTGATATAACCCATGTATGTAGTGTGTATTACATAATACACATGTGTCTGTTAAATACATAGTGATGTGCAAAATAATGTCAAATACGCCTTAGTATTTTGCCTGGTTTATGTTTTACATACATTTTGTTTTTAATTTTGTTTCTATATCTGTTTAGGGACTTTCTACTTAGTATAAAAAAAAGAGTATAAAAGCAGAAATTTGGAAATCGCCAAACACGATAAATAAAAAACAATTGCAGTCTCGGTTTGATTGAGACAAATGAGGTAGTGAAAATGCTAGCTACCATTCACACTCTCTAGCCCCGGTGTAACGGGAAAATACTGGACAGGGAAAAAACTGGACGGAAACTACACTGCGCATGCGCATATAACTTTCGGGTAAATATAACAAAACTGTCTATAGGGAGCATCTCAAAGGTTAAAGTCAATGCAAATGTACAACACAATGCAGAAGAATCATAGAAAGTGTACACACCATCTGCCAGTGGGAACTTCGCATACTTATTATTTTGTACGATGGCTGCATTAATATAATAGTCTGGATGAACTCAAAGGCGCATCAACACATGAAAGGTTATATGGCGCCTAACAGGCATGAACATATCAGGCTCATCCTCAATGTACATGAAGATAAGATATGGAGAATGGGCCTAGGACCTTCTCACCTTGAACGTCAGAGTTGCTGCAAATTCTATTGTAGACAGTCCATTTACGCTAGAGCCACGTTTATTGTTTTTCTGCCACTGCTCTTAGTGATGTGGACAAGATGGCAACTGAAACAATGCAGGGGTCATGATGAAAACCTTTAATGAGCATGAACAAAAAATGACCAATGAATATGAATGGGGTGGGTGGGGGGTGGGGGGGGGGTGACAAAATGAATATGAATGGGGTGGGTGGGGGGTACAAAATGAATATGAATGTGGGGGTGAGGGACAATAACACTCTATTAAATCAGAGCGGTACCATTGTTACAGGAAAATAACTGCCGGGAAATAACTGGACACAGCCGGGAAAACACTGGACATTTTTGTGTATCTTAATATCTCAACTCCAATGTTTTCCCGCTCATCTCTCATGCCAACCTCACTGATGAGGCAATAAGATAACCAATAACACTCTATTAAATCAGAGCGGTACCATTGTTACAGGAAAATAACCGCCGGGAAATAACTGGACACAGCCGGGAAAACACTGGACATTATTGTGTATCTTAATATCTCAACTCCAATGTTTTCCCGCTCATCTCTCATGCCAACCTCACTAATGAGGCAATAAGATAACCAATAACACGCTATTAAATCAGAGCGGTCTCATTGTTACAGGAAAATAACCGCCGGGAAATAACTGGACACAGCCGGGGAAAAACTGGACATTATTCTGTATCTCAATAATATGTTATCATATCTTATCTCCAATGTTTTCCCGCTAATCTCTCATGCATACCTCACTAATGAGGCAATAGTATAACCAATAACACTCTATTAAATCAGTGCGGTACCATTGTTACAGGAAAATAACCGCCGGGAAATAACTGGACACAGCCGGGAAAAAACTGGACATTATTGTGTATCTCAATAATATGTTATCATATCTTATCTCCAATGTTTTCCCGCTAATCTCTCATGCATACCTCACTAATGAGGCAATAGTAGAACCAATAACACTCTATTAAATCAGTGCGGTACCATTGTTACAGGAAAATAACCGCCGGGAAATAACTGGACACAGCCGGGAAAAAACTGGACATTATTGTGTATCTCAATAATATTTTATCATATCTCATCTCCAATGCTTTCCCGCTCATCTCTCATGCAATCTCACTAATGGGGCAATAGTATAACCAATAAAACTCTATTAAATCAGATCGGTATCATTGCTAGAGGAAAATAACCGCCGGGAAATAACTGGACTCAGCCGGGGATAAACTGGACATTATGGTGTATCTCAATAATACGTTATCATATCTCATCTCCAATGCTTTCCCGCTCATCTCTCATGCCAACCTCACACCATGGGTCAATACTATAACCAATAACACTCTATTATTCAGGGCGGTATCATTGCTAGAGGAAAATAACCGCCGGGAAATAACTGGACACAGCCGGGAAAACACTGGTCATTATTGTGTATCTCAATATCTCAACTCCAATGTTTTCCCGCTCATCTCTCATGCCAACCTCACTAATGAGGCAATAAGATAACCAATAACACTCTATTAAATCAGAGCGGTTCCATTGTTACAGGAAAATAACCGCCGGGAAATAACTGGACACAGCCGGGAAAACACTGGTCATTATTGTGTATCTCAATATCTCAACTCCAATGTTTTCCCGCTCATCTCTCATGCCAACCTCACTAATGAGGCAATAAGTTAACCAATAACACTCTATTAAATCAGAGCGGTACCATTGATACAGGAAAATAACCGCCGGGAAATAACTGGACACAGGCGGGATAAAACTGGACATTATGGTGTGTCTCAATAATATGTTATCCTATCTAAACTCCAATGGTTTCTCGCGCATCCCTCATGTCAACCTCATTAATGAGGCAATGGTATAGCCGATAACACTCTATTTAATCAGAGCGGTACCATTGTTAGAGGAAAATAACCGCTGGGAAATAACTGGACAAAGGCGGGGGAAAACTGGACATTATGGTATGTCTCAATAACATGTTATCATATCTAAACTCCAATGATTTCTCGCGCATCCATCATGTCAACCTCATTAATGAGGCAATATTATAACCAATAACACTCTATTATATCAGACCGGTACCATTGTTACAGGAAAATAACCGCCGGGAAATAACTGGACACAGCCGGAAAAAACTGGACATTGTTTTGTATCTCAATAATATGTTATCATATCTTATCTCCAATGTTTTCCCGCTCATCTCTCATGCATACTTCACTAATGAGGCAATAGTATAACCAATAACACCCTATTAAATCAGAGCGGTACCATTGTTACAGGAAAATAACCGCCGGGAAATAACTGGACACCGGCGGGAAAAAACTGGACATTATTGTGTATCTCAATAATATGTTCTCATATCTCATCTCCAATGTTTTCCCGCTCATCTCTCATGCCAACTTCACTAATGAGGCAATAGTATAACCAATAACACTCTATTAAATCAGAGCAGTACCATTGTTACAGGAAAATAACCGCCGGGAAATAACTGGACATACACGGGAAAAAACTGGACATTAGTGTGTAGCTCAATAACATGTTATCATATCTCAACTCCAATGTTTTCCCGGAAATCCCTCAAGTCAACCTCATTAATGAGGCAGTAGTATAACCAATAACACTCTATTAAATCAAAGCGGTACCATCGTTAGAGGAAAATAACCACCGGGAAATAACTGGACACAGCTGGGAAAAATCTGGACATTATTGTGTAACTCAATAATATGTTATCATATCTCAACTCCAATGTTTTCCCGGACATCACTCATATCAACCTCATTAATGAGGCAATAGTATAACCAATAACACTGTATTAAATCAGAGCTTTACCATTGTTAGAGGAAAATAACCGCCAGGAAATAAATGGACACAGCCGGGGAAAAAAATTGGACATTATTGTGTATCTCAATAATATGTTATCATATCTCATGTCCAATGTGTTCCCGCTCATCCCTCATGTAAACCTCATTAATGAGGCAGTAGTATAACTAATAAAACTCTATAAAATCAGTGCGGTACCATTGTTACAGAAAAACAAACGCCGGGAAATAACTGGACACATACGGAAAAAAACTGGACATTATTGTGTAGCTCAATATTATGTTATCATATCTCATCTCCAATGTTTTCCCGCTCATCTCTCATGCCAACCTCACTAATGAGGCAATAGTATAACCAATAACACTTTATTAAGTCAGAGCGGTGCCATTGTTAGAGGAAAATAACCGCGGGGAAATAAATGGATATAGCCGGGAAAAAACTGGACATTATTGTGTATCTCAATAATATGTTATCATATCTCATCTCCAATGTGTTCCCGCTCATCCCCCATGTCAACCTCATTAATGGGGCAGTAGTATAACCAATAACACTCTATTAAATCAGACCGGTACCATTGTTAGAGGAAAGTAACCGCCGGGAAATAACTGGACACAGCCGGGAAAAAACTGGACATTATTCTGTATCTCAATAATATGTTATCATATCTCAACTCCAATGTTTTCCCGCTCATCTCTCATGCGTACCTCACTATTGAGGCAATAGTATAACCAATAACACTCTATTAAATCAGAACGGTACCATTGTTACAGGAAAATTACCGCCGGGAAATAAATGGACACAGCCGGGAAAAAACAGGACATTATTGTGTAGCCCAATAACATGTTATCATATCTCAACTCCAATCTTTTCCCGGACAACCCTCATGTCAACCTCATTAATGAGGCAATAGTATAACCAATAACACTCTATTAAATCAGAGCGGTACCATTTTTACAGGAAAATAACCGCCGGGAAATAACTGGACACAGCAGAAAAAAAATGGACCATGTACTGCCTCATTAATGAGGGTGACATTAGGGATGAGCGAGAAAACATATGAGTTTAGATATGATAACATATTATTGAGAAACACAATAATGTCCAGTTTTTCCCCACCTGTGTCCAGTTATTTCCCGGCGGTTATTTTCCTGTAACAATGGTACCGCTCTGATTTAATAGAGTGTTATTGGTTATACTATTGCCTCATTAATGAGGTTGACATGAGGGATGAGCGGGAAAACATTGGAGATGAGATATGATAACATATTATTGGGATACACAATAATATCTAGTTTTTTCCCAGCAGTGTCCTGTTATTTCCCGGCGGTTATTTTCCTGTAACAATGGTACCGCTCTGATTTAATAGAGTGCTATTGGTTATGCTATTGCCTCATTAATGAGGTTGACATGAGGGATGTCAGGGAAAACATTGGAGTTGAGATATGATTACATGTTATTGAGCTACACAATAATGTCCAGTATTTCCCCCGGCTGTGTCCAGTTATTTCCTAGCAGTTTTTTTCCACTTACATTGGTACCGCTCTGATTTAATAGGGTGTTATTGGTTATATTATTGCCTCATTAGTGAGGTTGGCATGAGAGATGAACAGGAAAATATTGGAGATGAGATATGATAACATATTATTGAGATACACAATAATGTCCATTTTTTCCCGGCTCTGTCCAGTTATTTCCAGGCGGTTATTTTCCTGTAACAATGGTACCGTTCTAATTTAATAGAGTGTTATTGGCTATATAATTGCCTCATTAATGAGGTTGACATGAGGGATGAGCGGGAAAACATTGGAGTTGAGATATGATAACATGTTATTGAGCTACACACTAATGTCCAGTTTTTTCCCGTGTATGTCCAGTTATTTCCCGGCGGTTATTTTCCTGTAACAATGGTACCGTTCTAATTTAATAGAGTGTTATTGGCTATATAATTGCCTCATTAGAGAAGATGGCATGAGAGATGAGCAGGAAAACATTGGAGATGAGATATGATAAAATATTATTGAGATACACAATAATGTCCATTTTTTCCCCGGCTGTGTCCAGTTATTTCCAGGCGGTTATTTTCCTGTAACAATGTCACCGTTCTAATTTAATAGAGTGTTATTGGCTATATAATTGCCTCATTAATGAGGTTGACATGAGGGATGAGCGGGAAAACATTGGAGTTGAGATATGATAACATATTTTTGAGATACACAATAATGTCCAGTTTTTCCCCGGCTGTGTCCAGTTATCTCCCGGCGGTTATTTTCCTGTAACAATGGAACCACTATGAATTAATAGAGTGTTATTGGTAATACTATTGCCTCATTAGTGAAGATGGCATGAGAGATGAGCAGGAAAACATTGGAGATGAGATATGATAACATATTATTGAGATACATAATAATGTCCATTTTTTCCCGTCTGTGTCTAGTTATTTCCAGGCGGTTATTTTCCTGTAACAATGGTACCGTTCTAATTTAATAGAGTGTTATTGGCTATATAATTGCCTCATTAATGAGGTTGACATGAGGGATGAGCGGGAAATCATTGGAGTTGAGATATGATAACATATTATTGAGATACACAATAATGTCCAGTTTTTCCCCGGCTGTGTCCAGTTATCTCCCGGCGGTTATTTTCCTGTAACAATGGAACCACTCTGAATTAATAGAGTATTATTGGTTATACTATTGCCTCATTAGTGAAGATGGCATGAATGATGAGCGGGAAAACATTGGAGTTGAGACATGATAACATATAATTGAGATACACAATAATGTCCAGTTTTTTACCGGCTGTGTCCAGTTATTTCCCGTCGGATATTTTCCTCTTAACATTGGATACACAATAATGTCCAGTTTTTTCCCGGCTGTGTCCAGTTATTTCCCAGAAGTTATTTACCTCTAACATTGGTACCTGTCTGATTTAATAGAGTGTTATTGGTTATACTACTGCCTCATTAATGGGGTGGACATGGAAGATGAGCGGGAAAACATTGGAGATGAGATTTGATAACATATTATTGAGATACACAATATGGTCCATTTTTTTCCAGGGTGTTTCCAGTTATTTCCCGGCAGTTATTTTCCTCTAACAATGGTACCGCTCTGATTTAATAGAATGTTATTGGTTATACTATTGCCTCATTAAAGAGGGTGACATGAGATATGAGCGGGAAAACATTGGAGATGAGATATCATAACATATTATTGAGATACACAATAATGTCCATTTTTTTCCCGGCTGTGTCCAGTTATTTCCCAGTTGTTATTTTTCTCTAATAAGGTTGCCGCTCCGATTTAATACATTGTTATTGTTTATACTATTGCTTCATTGATGAGGTTGACATGAGAGATGATCGGGAAAACGTTGGAAATGAGAAATAACATACTATTGAGATACACAATATGGTCCATTTTTTTCTCGGCTGTGTCTAGTTATTTCCCAGGGTGTTGTTTCTTTTAATATTTCCGTCGCTCTGATATAATAGATTGTTATTGGTTATACTATTACCTGATTATTTATGTTGACATGAGAGCTGAGAGGGCAAACTTCAGATATGAGATATGATAACATATTATAAAGATACGCAATATGATCCAGTTTTTTCTCGGCTGTGCCCAGGTATTTCCCTGCGGTTATTTCCCTCTAATATTGCCTCTGTTCCAATTTATTAGAGTGTTGTTGGTTATACTATTACCTCATTAATGAGGTTGACATGAGGGATGGTTGTGAAAGAGATCAGGTATGATAACATATTATTAAGATACACAATAGTGTCAATTTTTCCCCCGGCTGTGTCGATTTATTTCCCAGGGTGTTGTTTCCTCTAATATTGCCGTCGCTTTGATATGATAGAGAGTTGTTTGATCCAATATTTGTGAGGATGCGATTTTTATCTAGTGCGGATGACTTAAAAATTAGGCAACTTGATTAGATATGCCGTAAAACAAAGATGACAAATACATAAAAAAAACTTGTCATCCTAAGTAGACTTCCTCCATCCATTTCATCCATTTACCGATACTTTTCAGTTATTTCACAATGCATTTCTTCCTCCTATGTTAATTATAATTTGAGTTTATAAGGCTGGGTGGTATGCAATTACACCAAACTGGGACAAATAGAGTAGAAAAGCGATAAGAAAATGTGTAATTTATTTTCCAGGATATTTCTTTTTCGGCAAAATATTTATATCTTGTTTGCTTATGTGTCTCAGCAGGAATTTGTATGCGAAATTATGAGTTTTCTGCATGTATGTGTACGTTAACATTACTTAAACCTGTGAGATGGTCCCTGCAAGCGGTTATGTTATTTTTCGCCCTAAATGATATGCGCATGCGTATTGTAACTTCCGTCAAGTTTTTTCCTGGTCCAGTTTTTTCCCGTTACACCGGGTTGAGCAGAACTCAATATTTAAAATGCCAATAGTACGAAACTTTCAGCCATCCCTAGATGGTATGCATATGATGGTAATCATAAAACCTTCAATGTGGTAATTTCATACCATTCCACGGCCTACGGCGTATGGTCATAATTTGACACGCAATAGGTTGATATTGTTTCTGTTCAGTTCAGGCGTTGATATTGTAGTAACAGAGTTCAGATTCATAACATAATTAATGTTAGTTACATCAGTACTAGGCTCAGAAACGGTGTACATTTTTCTGTACAATTTCCCTGTTGTTGGCGGCATATCAGCTTTAAGTTTATGTAACACCTAGTATTTTTGGCAGGCACTTGAAGAGAATATAATTATGAAATTAGTATACCGACAATATTAAAAATGTTTAAAGAAGTCATTAGTTTTCTTTTATTCAAACATCATCATGGTGTTGTTTAATGTTCCCTGTCCGATCTTTTTATATTTCTTTGTGTATAGAGAGCCTAGTTTTAGTGCCTTGGAGGGTGAGAATTTAAATTGTTTTATGTTTTTTAACATAAAAATGGTGATAAACCATAAAGCAACAAAAATAAATTCAAAAATAAAATATCAGCTACCTACTTACCCACCACATCAATCATTCGAAGGTGATAATTGGTATAGTTTCGAAGGTGATAATTGGTATGGGTAACTTATTAATTGGTACTTATATTTGATATCTCCTACTGGGGGATAATTACAAAGGCTAATTAGGTTATTGTTGAATTTATGTTTGATCTCGTTTCTGTGTGAATTACCGATAGCTGAACTGTTTTTGTTTTTTTTCAGTTTGATTTTCTGAAGAAAAATAATGGCGGTCGCAATCGATCATAAAATCGGTCTTTTGGTATGAAAATATGCGGTCGTTGGTCGCGTCAGACAGGTGGTCGCTTAATACAGTATCAATTAATAGCAAAATTTCGTCGTGGGTGGGGGAGGGGGGAATTCAAAGTGGTCGCTTATGGCAGGTGGGCGCTTAAACAAGGTGGTCAGAGGACCAGGTTTGACTGTATATTCAACCAGGCCAATAAATCAGTTGAAAATTGTGATGCTGGACAACTCAGACCAGACTCTATTGTGCCCATAACGCCAGGGTTCTCCTGGAGTTTTAGTTGGCGGACGGTCTTTAAACCTTAGAAATAACAACAACAACGACAATGCTGGACAACTGGTATCAAAATTGTTTAGTGTCGCTTTAAAAATATGTTGATTCTTACAGATGGCGGGAGGGTACAGGACTGGTTCTACCCAGGAAAGGTGGGTGTTCTGCCTCCACCACAAAAACATCGAGTCATATATAACCTTACATGTCTTGAAAATGACGTAAAACACCATACAAAAACAAAACAAAAAATTGATTAATAAATGCTGCATTACATACAGTTATGACACTATGTGACGTAAAATATTTCTGACAAAAGTATGTAGCCATTTCCTTATGACAAAAATTAAAAATAATTTCATGTCGACACACATGGAAGCGCAGTGCAATACAACAGTTGTTTGAATTTCTGCTCGTTATTTAAGGGACAGAACCAAGTGAATAATTGCATAAATCACTCAGGTATCTCCCTTTGCCTGGAGGGTCAAGGTCACACGCACTACTGCTATGTCAGATGTTGAAATTGATGAATAACTTACAAGTATAAACTTCAACAAAGAAGAACTGGAAACTGGTTTCCTTTCTCAAAATCTCTCTGTACACGTTCTGAAAGAAGGAAAAAGAACGAAAAATAAGATATCATGTTTATTCTCTGTATAAGTTCCAGGGCACGAAAATTCCACTCCTCCGCACGAGTGAAACCCATGAATTGGTAGCCCGAGAGAATAATTGAAAGCTCAAAATGCTAGAATATTTTATTGAAATATATGTATGCAACGGTATTGCAACCAGGCCAAAAAATCAAGTTGAAAATGTGATACTATATCAAACTTGTTGTGTGTCCTTTTAAAAATGTTTGATTAATAAATGGTGCATTTCATACAGCTATGACACTATGTGACGTAAATACAGGGCTCGAAATTAGCAGTCCTGTAGCCCGAGGCTAGCAAAAATGTTGCTGGGCTAGCAAAGTCTGTGTCTGGGTATTCCCGATGGGCTAGTAACAAAAAATATTCAAATAAGAAATCAATTTTGCCATTTCGTTATGGCAAGAATTAAAAATAAGTTCATGTCGACACATATGAAAGTGCAATTAAATTTGTTTGGAATTATGCTTGTTAGAACAAAATGAATTAATTCCATAAATCACTCAGGTATCTCCCTTTGCCTGGAGGGTCAAGGTCACACACGCTACTGCTGTCAGATGTTGTTGTACCACCCAAGATGCAATTATTATGGAGGTTTAAAATTTATGAAGAACTTACACATATAATCTTCAAAAAAGAAGAACTGGAACCTAGTTTTCTTTCTCCGCAATTCTCTGTACGCGTTCTGAAAGCAGGAAAAATATGATATCAAGTTTATATTCTCTGTGAAGGTTCATTCCACATAACGGTGTTCAGTCTCCAATTGTTTTCCAATCTGCGTCACTGTTAATACTTACACCAATTTACACTAATTAGTGATTAGTGACATGCAGTAATTATTTAAAGCTATCAGGTGAATGGGGCCAGGGCCCTCTGGGGGGGGGTTCGATTTTGTGTGTGTGTGTTGTTCTAAGGTTTATAGTCCATCCGCCAACGAACACGTCAAGGTATACCTGACGCGATGGGCACAATTGAGTCTGGACTTTTGGGGGGTTCGATTGATTTTGGTGACAAAATATAAATGCGTCTCACCCATTGGATAGTTGGTACCTGCGCACGACTACAAGGTGGGGGTAAAAGCGTTGAATGTTCTAGATAATGAACTAGTTCTTCAGCTCCTGATTATGCTTATCAAGGTGCAGTACAGCTTTTACCCCAACCTGTTAGTACGAACATATCGGTTTTCGAGAAAATTAAAATGAAATACGCTTACGGAAAGCTCTTTTACCAATATTTAAAGTGTAAATTTAATATTTTACTGCACCTTTTGATTTGAAAAATATGACTTAGTATTTGGGAAAATATGACGTTATTTTGGGAAAATACAGTCGATTTTTACAAGGGGAAATTGCCGATATTCGGCGGTAAAAATAACCAAAAATAATCACTGCAAAGGGAGATAAAAAAATGGCATTTTAGTGACTTCCAGCAGTTATAAAACTTGAAACTGTTTAAGGTTAGAGCTCTGACTGATTAATGTACAGTACTGACATACAAAGGCAAATACTTCCATTATCTCCTGCATTAACAAGGTAACATTTGAAGCAAAACCTTCTAACTAAAACTATGTGACACTTGAAAGTTGGTTACACAAGAAAGGCAGTTTTACTTCTTGCACTTCACCACCCACTTTCACTTTGTGAAGTATAATGCATACCCTTAAATTATGGATGATTTGCTCTGCATAACATACTTCTAGTTAATTTGTATGTGATTCAATTTGTTGTATACCTGCAGCTCAACAATCTATATTAGATGATGTACTCGTTTATTAATATGAATTAGTTAAACCTATAGGGCGAGCACAGTTCATGTTTGATTGTGCCGCTGCGTATGTGTGCACCGGTATGTGCAGGTCTAGCTGCGAGAATCGTAGCTCTTATGGTGTGTACCTATACCATGGTAGGTACATACCACCATAAGAGCCATGATTCTCACGTCTAGTGCAAGTCTACCTGTACGTGTCTTATGAATCGTGACATCCCACCCCAACAAATTTCAATTCGTGTGTGTGTGTGTGTTTGTGTGTGTGTGTGTGTATTTCTAAGGATTATAATCCATCCACCTACGACAGGCGTCGTACCCGACGAGTATAGGCACAATGGAGTCTGGACTTTTATCTTTGTGTTTGTGTGTGATATGATGATGTCTACTTGAAGCAGCGAACTCAATGGTTTCTTTATAGTGCTGCCACACTGAAATACCACACCGTAGTAGACATGATACCCCCAGTCACATTATTCTGACACTGGTCAATCAGTCGTAGCACTACACATTATTTGCTCGTCAGGCAAGGGTTCCATTTATAAAGTATCTGGTATGACGCGGTGAGGGGACTCGAACCCACGACCTCCCGAATGCAAGGCAGACGCTGTAACCAGTTCACCACAATGCTTCGATCAAATTTCAATTCGTTCCCAGACAGGACAGATATGGCATGGAACAAACTTCGAACGGCTATCTAGTCATGATCCTGTCTGGATCGACATTGGCTGAATCACCAACCGTCATAAAAGCTGCTACTACATCAGTGTATGTAAGCTATATATACATAAACCGTGATGCACGCGTATACTTTGTTGCCGAACAACATGTAATTTCGGTTTCAACGTTATGTCATTACGAAAAATGTATATATATGATTTAAGCTTTTTTTTATTTCAATATACGTCTAATATACGTCTTGTCTTCAACGTGTGTTAAATTGATTCATACGTATTGTCTAATCATTATGATGATGTTTGTTTGAGAACAGTACAATGATTTTAAAACATAGGAATTTGTTGTTTCCTACTTGACATTTAATAAATGGTGGTCCATTTTCAGAATATTAGTTCAATATTTAGATCAGTATGTCTGTGGGTGGAGGACACCGGGTCCGACGTTTTTCATCAATATATTCTGAAAATGCACCAAATTCATCAAATGCTATGTAGAAAAGATGTTGGTTTGTTTCACTGTTCTTGACGTTTAACGCTAGCTGTTCTCAAGATACTTATTAGTTTCTACATCTACATTTTAAGAAACTGAGTGTCCTATTTGACCCTAATGTTTCTGTCGGTGGTAGAAAAACAAAAATAGTGAAATGATAGGACAGAGAAAAGCATAGAACGATTGAAGCAGAAGACAGGTAAAGTTTCCAAACCGTGTTTTTATCACCTTCAAATTTGAACTACTCCGTAGCATTAGACCAAACCGGATGACCGGCTGGCATAGGAACGTTTCATTTATATGGGGGTCCAGTGGAAACCTCAAACTTTGTTAAAAGTAACTAAAAAAGGTGAAGCACCAATAGTGGCGCGAAAGCCGGATTGCGAATTTAACATTTTAAGTGAAAAATCTGTGTGAAAAGGGGGGTAGTCTAGGTAAAATACATGCCATAGTTAGGGTTATTTTCATATAACATTTGTAATGATGTTGAACAAGTGTCAAGTTTCAAAGCTTTTCGACAATTTATTTTTGAGAAATGAGGAAAAAACAATAACTTTAACGAAAACTTCAAAACTAGTAGACGGACGGACGGATAGACGGACGGACACATGGAAATTGCCAAACTGTAAGCCTGGATTTGCTACGCAATCCAGCCAAAAATAAAAAATACAAATTCTGTACATTATGGTGTAGTCTAAACCCGACAAATTTGCTATTATTTTGGGCGTTTGTTTAAGCTAAAGGTTTTTCAGCTATGTTAGTGAGTAATTTTAACAAAATGTAAATACATTATATATAATTGGAACTGGCAATTTTAATGGTAAATAAAAACACCTTAGTTTGGAAATTCGGTTAAAAAATAAATATTTTACAGCCATCAGTTCAGATGAATTGAATTGAATGTTGTTTAACGGCTCATCAACACAGTACAGGTTATTTAGAGCCGCCCCAGAGAGAGGGGAAGGATACATAGGAATCCGGGAACCTGCCCTACTCTTATTATCGAATAGATTCCTATGGTTCTTTAACGTGCTCGGAGGATAGACCGGTCGGTACACGGGACCGCCCGGTTTACGTCCCCATCCGACGGACGAGGCTAAGGAAAAATGTCTTGCCCAAGAACACACCGACGGAACACAGTGGCACCAGGGAGGATTGAACCCGGGGCCTCCGGTTACAAATCCGCCGCGCTACCGACTGCGCCACGCCAGCCTTTTTGTATGTAAATTCCTATCTATCTGTCTACATCCTGCATTAGCTCTTTCGGGTGTACATCTGCCCTGTTGCTGGGACAGCAAAAACATAAGAAATCTCAAATATAACTTCAGTTAGCCTCAATAGTTTCAGAATGTCTTAATTTCGGTTTGCCCAACTCATTAAAACCATTTTTGGATAAAAGGTCGAAGCGCCCCAAAATATGCAACATAGGGTAAAAATACCTTTTGAACTTCCCCTACCCAAACACGCCAGTCAAATTATTGGGATCTCGGGATGGAGGCTGTTCCTACCCCTGTCAATGTGAGTAACATCTTGGGCCTAACCATCGTTTAGTCACTCTAGACCTGGTGTTGTTCTAAATACTAGTAGTTATATTTTTCATAATGGACCATAATGTTACTGTGCGGTAAAAAAAAGATGCGATGACAGAGTGGTTAGCTTACTTGCCTCTGGATATAGAAGTCTGGGGTTCGGCTCCCAAGTTATTAAAAACTTCCTGCACAGATTGTGAAGTTGCGGTCTGGACACGAACTTCGCCTGCGTGATACCATAGGAGCTCGCTTGCGCTCGCGTCGCTTCGCTATTATTGTTTACCTTCAGACTCCGCCGTAGCGTAGAACACATGGTGACATCCATAATCCTGGTTTAATTCTATGTTATAGCAATGGCAGAGGAGCAACACGCTTACAAACCAATCGATATTAGAATGATTTATCCTTTAGCTAATTGTCATTTCTGTGTTTGGGTTTTAATAGCGAGAAGTTTGAGGTTTCCACTGGACCCCCATATAAATGAAACATTCCTATTCCAGAGTACCTGTAACCGGTCATCCGGTTTGGTCTGATGCTACGGAGTAGTTCAAATTTGAAGGTGATGAAACACAGTTTGGAAACTTTACCTGTCTTCTGCTTCAATGCTTTTCTCTGTGCTATCATTTCACTATTTTTGTTTTTCTACCACCGACAGAAACATTAGGGTCAAATAGGACAATCAGTTTCTTAAAATGTAGATGTAGAAACTAATAAGTATCTCGAGCACAGCTAGTGCTAAACGTCAAGAACAGTGAAACAAACCAACGTCTTCTCTACGTAGCATTTGATGAATTTGGTGCATTTTCAGAATATATTGATGAAAAACGTCGGACCCGGTGTCTCCACCCACAGACATACTCAACTAAATATTGAACAAATATTCTGAAAATGAACCACCATTTATTAAATGTCAAGTGAGAAACAACAAATTCCTATGTTTTAAAATCATTGTACTTTTCTCAAACATACATCATCATAATGATTAGACAAATTCAATACGCATGAATCAATGTAACACACGTTGAAGATAAGACGTATATTAGACGTATGTTCAAATAAAAAAGCTTAAATCATATTTATACATTTTTCGTAATGACATAACGTCAAAACCGTAATTACATGTTGTTCGGCAAAAAAGTATACGCGTGCATCACGGTTTATGTATATATAGCTTACATACACTGATTTAGTAGCAGCTTTTATGACGGTTGGTGATTCAGCCAATGTCGATCCAGACTGGATCATGACTAGATAGCAGTTCGAAGTTCGTTCCACGCCATATCTGTCCTGTCTGGGAACGAATTGAAATTTGACCGAAGCATTGTGGTGTACTGGTTACAGCGTCTGCCTTGCATTCGGGAGGTCGTGGGTTCGAGTCCCCTGACCGCGTCATACCAGATACTTTAAGAATGGAACCCTTGCCTGACGAGCAAATAATGGGTAGTGCTACGACTGATTGACCAGTGTCAGAATAATGTGACTGAGGGTATCATGTCTACTACGGTGTGGTATTCCAGTGTGGCAGCACTATAAAGAAACCATTGAGTTCGCTGCTTCAAGTAGACATATCATCACATCACACACAAACACACAGATAAAAATCCAGACTCCATTGTGCCTTTAATCGTCGGGTACGACGCCTGTCGTAGGCGGACGGATTATAATCCTTAGAAACACACACACACACACACACACACACACACACACACAAATTGTAATTTGTTCTGATCTGAATCTGAATCTATACGATGTAGGGCCTGTTACGGCATAAACACATCGGAAGAGAGGCTGTTGCTGTTAGTAGCACTTTACGAGAGCTGATATGAAGCTCTCCAATGATGGCGTGCAAACGAAACTGTCTTCAAGATGGTTCAAATCAATAATTGTCTTTGGAAAGAACGAGTTTTTATATTGTTCGTTCTTGCACTGTATTGTTTTGAAGCACTTTGAATTATTTAGCACCTGATTGTCTATAACGTTATTAGCTTGAAAGTCACTGAAAGCTTTTGCTTTAATACGGCGTTTAGGTCTTTCAGGAATAAGAAAGTCTTGGCATTTGAAAGCTGGCACCAGCCCCTCGACCACCTTGCAGAAGAAGACGAGTCGGTTCATCTTCCTTCTGTCTTGGAGCGACGGTAGCTTCAGGTTGACAGCATTCGTGTGACACATCCCTCCTCGCGTGACTTGTAGTCTCCGGAGACAAACCTAGCTGCTTGGCGTTGGACCCTTTCCAATCTGTTTATGTCCTTCTAAAATAGGGATCCCAGACGGTGGCGCTATATTCCAGCGTCGATCGCACCAGTGCCAGGTATGCTGATCTTCTGCATGACTTAGGGCAGTGTTTTAGGTTGCGCTTCATGAACCAGAGGGATGAGTTGGCCTTCTTGATGGTCTTTGTTATGTGCGCATCCCATTTCAGATCTTCCGATATGGTTACTCCGAGGTACATGAGGTAAGGGCTTTCTTTAACTTGTTGGTGGATCTGATTATTTAGGGAGTAGAAGTTAGAAGATTTCGAGTTAATGCTCATGATATAACACTTCTTGGCTTTAAACTGCATGCCCCAGTTGTGAGCCCAATCTTCTAAAGCCTTCAAGTCGTCTTGGAGTATTAGATGGTCCTTTCTGGTTTCTATGACTCTGTAGAGGTTGGGGTTGGATGTCACGATTCATAAGACACGTACAGGTAGACTTGCACTAGACGTGAGAAGCATGGCTCTTATGGTGGTATGTACCTACCATGGTATAGGAACACGCCATAAGAGCTACGATTCTCGCAGCTAGACTTGCACATACCCGTGCATACATACGCAGCGGCACAATCAAACATGAACTGTGCTCGCCCTATAGGTTTAACCTATTTCATATTAACCTTTCAGTACGTCTTTTGTTTTTAAATCGGTTCAAACTATTCTTCTCCTCTTGGCCGGATATGAAATGAAATATCATCATTCGGATACTCTGTTTTTTTCCCCCACACTCATTATTGTTCGACCTTTTAGGATACGCTGTTTCGTCCTGAATTTTACTAAGTAAACCAAACCTTGATGTACTATGATGGAAGCATGTAATAATGGTGCAAATAGTCACAGGATGGTATCTGTGCCAGTCACAACTGTGAACGATCATGAATATGTAAGACAGTTTCTTAAATACATGCATACATGTACTGGAGTGTCTATCGGCACGACCGTCGTGCCGATTATTTTCCTTATCGGCACGACGGTCGTGCGAATAATATTCCTAATCCGCACAACCGTCGTGCCGATTATTTTCTTTATCCGCACGACCGTCGTGCCTATTATTTTCCTTATCGGCACGACGGTCGTGCGAATAATTAGAGATTAATACATGGGTGATGCGTTATTGCCCGTCATATCGGCCCGAGACCCCAATATCGGCCCGAAGGCTTCAGCTTGAGGGCTGATATTGGTCGAGGGCCGATATGACGGGCAATACATCACCCATGTTTTAATCTTTTTATCATATATATACGCATTTTCTCATATATCTACGCATTATCTCTTGATTAAACCGTTACAATGTTGTTTTTATATACAGTATATATAATGTAAATTAAATTAATTTCAGTTGAACCGATGAGCCAAATCACACATTTCCAAATATATATACAGTAGGCCTAGATTTTTACGATTTCTAAAAAAAATGTCTAGTGGCGTACAGTACAGTAGCTGCTTTTAGGCACTGCAAACCCCGACCGAAAATATTTTACCTGATAGGCTATGCTCTTTTTATCCCGAAAAGTGTCTCCCAAAAGGCAAAACTCGTCAGAGTGCACCATTTTTCCAGCGGAAAAAGGTTTAAATATCGGTTATTCTTAATGATTAAGCGTTTTAAAATAATATTACATAGATCTACTGTACACATAATCAAGCGTTACCATTGTAATATTAAGATAAAGTGTTTACCTTTAGCCTACTGAGTATCTGTTTAAATCCACTGTTTATTTACATTCGTTGTGATGTTATGGTTTAAAAAAGTGACGTCATGTAACGTTCGTTACGTCATCGTAAACAGGAAAGAAAATCAGGGGCGCAGCCAGGTGGAAGGTCGGAATCCGGTACCGTTCCATTTTTTCCCTAATAGTGTTTAGAAAGCAATCGCCAATACTCGTAACGATCATGTGACCGGTTATTGGCCCGGCCCGGTCAGGTGACCGGGCCAATAACGCTCAGGTGACCGGGCCAATATGGATATGCATTTTCGGCCCGGTCACATGACCTAAATATGGCGTATCGGACCGCATTTATGATACGGCTCATTTCTCAAGAGCTTTATTGTAGGGTGATTTTGTGCATATTGCGGGCCAAAAATACATATATATATGATAATATTCTTTATCCGCACGACCGTCGCGCCAGTGTATCGATATGTGTTGCATTTCATGTAATATTATGTTTATGTGGGATTTAGACCAATAAAATAAATTTGATTTGATTTGCATTATTGTATATAAACCACTCGATTTTGAAACTATTCCAAACAGTGTTTGTTCTTATTAAGTACCTCAAAATACTTTTTAATTTTTGCCCTAATTTGAAGGTTTCACGTGTGTCCCCACCCCTCCCCACCCCCACCCCCAAACCACCCCCACGACCGTCTTGCCAATAACCCCCTCCCACCCCACCTCACCCCACCACACACCACCACCACCACCATGATCGTCTTGCCAATAAATAGAGGGTATTTGTTGGTTAAGAGTGAAAAAAATATAGGCGAATTCATCGAGAAGTGAGCAAACGTATATAGCACGAGTGAAAACATTTGAGTTTTCCGTATCTGGTATGGTACGACGGCAGTGACCAATACTGATATCTTAGGGTGATACGCTTAGTCAAACAGTTGACAATTTTGGACAGCTGAATTTAAAGCTGTATCTGCGCGGACGGCACTATCCTCCACCTGGTTCCACTCGAAGTCCAGACTCTATTGTGCCCATAGCGACCAGGGTTCTCCAGGCGTTTAAGTTGGCGGAGGGACTTTAAACCTCAGAAGTACACACACACACACCTGGTTCCACTCACTAACGTTTCTCACGAAGAATGAATTTGTATAAAAAATCAAGATTGTCATGTGTCCCTTTAAAACCGCTATCCCACCAACAACAGGGAACTTTTACAAGAAATATACTTCGAATCTGAACTACTAGTATGTAACTACATTATCAACGCTTTAACCAGACAGGCAAACCACTACTGTCGGTCGAATTAAGAGTTAGCAACTCTACATACTCAATTACAGGTATTTAAGTATCTATGACAATATTTTGACATCTTCTCGAACATATGCATTATTTTATAACCTCAACACATGGATAGAGTTTGGAAGAACGGTAGGCGGAATAGCCAAATGTACAATGTAAGAATTCCCATAAGAAAACATTTTCAGTGGCATGTGTTACTTACTAGTGACATTCCTTGTATTTAATTTTACATGATTAACAGTGCTAAGTTTCGTGTGTATGACATAATCATGCCAAACTAATAAGCATATGCACACTACCATTTTACAGCATTAACTTATCTGCAATTTGTTGTAAATTAATAAATGAATTAACAACCTCTTTCTTACAATACGAGCTTTCAGCTTCCGCAAGACACTTTTTAAAGTAGCTACCCTGCAAACAACGACCAAATTTAACAACAAATGTACATCATTTGTAAACCTACTGACAACGAGGTGTATAATATAACTTACATATTTCGAGAATCCTAACTTTATAGATACAATATAAACGGCTTTAACCAGCCAGGCCAAACCTCAAAATTGTCCTGAGTGTCGAATTAAGAATTATCAACTCTAAATTATCATACCTTTATCCATAGATCTACATACTTTAGATTCGAAAGATTGGATTTGTAAGGTTTATAGTCCCTCTAACAGAAGAATCACCGTTGACTCGGCATTATGTTTGGACTAAAAATATTTTGATTTTGAATTTTGAATTTGAATGACTCCGCCTCAGAGTCGACCAAAGTGTCTGAATGGTGTGCCAAATATATAACATAACACTGGCGGTTAATTTAACCTAATTTCGCGTGCTATGTTTGGTGGTTTTTATTCTGTTTTTTTCAGCTGGGTGTATGTGTGTTTGGGTCCGCAACTGCATTACTTGTTATATAGGGTTTGGCCTGGGATGACGGGCCGTGGGGCGATGCATGATACGCGTACTGTCCTGCTTGTTGCCTGCCTAGTACCGTATTAATATTAATATCCAGTGGTTATAGCCATCTGGATTCGAAACATATCGTAAATCCAATTTATCCGCCGAAAATTAATTTACCCATGAATACTTGCACGTACAGGTATTATACTTGCACGTACAGGTATTCGTTTGTTGCGCCAAGTTACGCACCGTCTTACGAAATTATCAAATCTAAGAAACATATCGTTGTTAATTTATTTGTTTTGGGAAAATTATTTCAGATAGCTGGCTATTTCAAAAACAAGTTCAAAGACAAATCTGTGTTCTATACAGTGATTTTGTTTTAGCTCTACTAAAAACGAACTAAATAACAAAAAAATATGTTCGTTTGACCGTATGTTTAACTGCGACAGTGACGTGACTCGGCAAATTAAAAAAATATATATATATACATATCGTTGGAGATTATTTTATTTTGGGATTTTTTTTTAAGTTAACTGGCTAATTCAAAGGCAGTTTAGAGCTAACTCTTTCTTCTATCAAGTGATGTCTGTTTTAGCTTACTAAAAACGAACTAAATAACAAAATATCCGTTCGTATATCCGTAATATTCGAAACTGCGACATTGACGTGACATTGCAAATTGTTAATAATGTCGTCATGAAGTGCATAAATGGATTATTATAATTAAAAGGTGGAGATAATACATTTTGATCATGGTTTTCAACACCCATTGAGGGAGACTCTGGATATCTAAAACTACGAAAATAAACGAAATTTGGCAATCAGTGTTTTCGAGCCCAGCAGACAACACACAGGCTATTCCACTGGGCTATAAGTTAGCTGGCTCATTAGGTAACTCGACTTGATTTTGGCTTCACTTGTGTTAATCTTGTTATATTTAGTCACAGATATATATTAGGTATGTGGTTCAATATAAACAGGATATTCATGTAGTGGTATTTTGTTCCATATTGCACGCCTGGTCTTCTAATTCACACCGTTTGGTACCGAATATACAGTACGGTCGACGTGTCTGTGTCGGCATTTGTATTTTGATACAATTCAGTTTTGTCACCATGTGTGCCAATAAACAGGATGTAATAATTGGTGGAATGCTTTCCTTTTTTGTTATTACACCCTTCCACCCCTAAGTCAGACATGTCATACCAAATATACAAGGTGGTCGTGCGCGGTATTTCGGCATATTGTCCCCTTAACAATCCTTAGAAGGGCGGTAACAAATATAATCAAAGGGTTGTCTTGTGGTTCAAATAACAGGATGTTGGTAATCGATACAATATTTGTTTTATTGCACGCAAGTACCCCAAAGTCAAACGTGTCATACCGAATACACAGGTATCGCGTCGTTTACATAATAATAAAACACGTATACATCATTACTGAACTTCTCTGTGGACACCGACACGTGTACGTCGTGGGGAAGGCACTACACACTGTTGGTCGTATCCGCGTACGTTGGTGCGTTGGATCCCGGCAGTGTTGTGGACCATGATTGGTGTCGTATCCTCTGTCCTGCCCGCCATGGAACATCGCCAGGAACAAGCACAGAAGAGAAGCAGTTAGTTGAGCGTCGGTGTAACATAATATTATGACCCCCCTGTCATTATTCTTTAAAAAATAGTGACCCCCCTGTCATAATATTATGAACCCCCACGCGAAGTAAAATGACCCCTCGCGAAGAATTGTGACCCCATAGAATAACGACCCCGGTTATTATTTTTTAAAGAATAGTGACCCCCGGTCATTATTTTTTAAAAGAATAGTGACCCCGGTCACAATATTATGACCCCCGGTCATTATATTTTAAAGAATGGTGACTTTTTAAAGAATAGTGAAGTTTGAGAGCTTCCCAAACACATGTTGCTTTCCTTTTCAGGCAACAAATCACAGTCACTCTGTTGATTTTAGATAGCTGTTCAACGTTTGAAGCGTACCGCAGCGGCAAAAACAAAGGGTCATTAAATTTGACCTCAATAGATACAAAAACTGTCGTAATGAACTTAACTTGCTAACGGATTTTGCAAAGCATGGTAAAGTAACTGCACCAATATATCAGTATGATGAACAAGAGCTCGCTCGACTTCTCACAAAGCTTTTTTGTATATTATCAGCCATCTCAAGGGTCACAATTGTGGGGGAAATCTTAAAAGGGCTATAAGCGGACGCGCACGTGAGGTTCTCTTCCTGGTTGAAGGTTTTGTCAAATTTCCTGGAGTAACACGAAAACAAATTTTCTTCATGAAATTTGTAAGTACTACTACTTCTTCGAAAGCAGCACCAGCAGTAGCAGCAGCAGCAGCAGCAGCAACAACAACAACAACAACAAGTATTAGCAATAATAACACTTGTAGTAGTTAATATTCAGTTAGTGATCGACTAGATGGGGGTCAATATTTTATAGATATCATCAAGGGGGTCATTATTTTTTAACGGGGGTCATTATTTTTTAACGGGGGTCAGTATTTTATAGAAAAGGGGTCACTTTTTCTAAAGAATAATGACCGGGGGGTCGTTATTCTATGGGGGGTCACATAACTTCGTTACACCGGCAGCCTGTATGGTGAATGTATAGTTTGGCACATATCGGCTTTGTACATATGGAATGAGAGGTCGGCGACTCAGCAACTGAACGGATTTGATGTAGTGAAGCCTGGCGATGTACATGGAGCAGGGGATTCAACAACCTACGTTCCTGAAATGATTTGAGCGGACCAGGGACGCAGGTTGCAGCGGTGGGGATGGCCCCCAACAACACAGAACCTAGACGGCCTAGTAGAGGATGTAGGCTCCACCACACCAGTAGAGGATGTAGGCTCCACCACATCAGTAGATGTAGGATCCAGCAACACCACTATGGTGTAGGATCGGGGTCAAAACTACTGATGTAGGTGCACCTGTAAAAAAGTGTAGGTGCACCTATAAAAAGTGTAGGTGTACCTATATATTTTATGGGTGCACCTGTAAAAATGTAGGTGCACCCATAAAATTGTAGGTGCCCCCATAAAATATATAGAAAATACCCACACTTTTTATAGGTGCACCTACAATTGTACAGGTTTTTGACCCCCCATAATTAGACGTACGCACAAAAGTATCGGTGCACCTATACTTTTTCCATTTGAAATGACCAATCAGATTGCCGCTTACAAAATGGATATGATCATATTTTACTGCGGTATGTGTGGTGTCGCGTGAAGATTCCACGTTATGTGAGAAAGGTAAATTATCTGCTTTCACTGTCGATGTATTATAATTGCAAACACTATTGGATGTGCAAGCCTAGAAATTGTTGATAAAATGTAAACATAAATATAAAAAAAAATGAATTAAACATAAACAGGGTATTATTTACCCATTGTTCTGGTATATATAAGACAATGCGCGAACATGTAAAGGAGTGGGAAGAAATGAGATAACTCGACATCAAATAAATAAGAGAGAGAGAGAGATAGAGAGAGAGAGAGAGAGAGAAGGGTTTGAAATATAAAATAACGCGTGTGTGTGTGCGCGTGCGTATGTGTGTCATTCTACGGTGTAATTTGTATATACATACTGTCCATTTGTATATATGCTGCGACACTAGAACACCACGCCATAGTATATGATAATCCTCCCAGTGATATCTTCTGACACTGGCTATGTGTGCACTTTAAAACAAAGTCACACAACATTATCACAATAAAAATTCCAACATCCAAAAGGTGTGTGCTAGAAGATAATCTCTTATTTTACATTTGAAATGCTACTAACTCTTACACAACCTTCATCAACTTAGAATAACAACCGTTTTCACTTGATTTATGACAGATGTTGTAAAACATTTCCATCTTTCACACCATCGTTAGGATGATTCCGAGCTAGGCCCTTCCTCACCTCATTCCATTCCAGTTGTACACGAGGTATTGCACACATCTTGACACGAGATTTCATCATTTATGACAGGTGTTCTAAAAACATCCGCTTACATTTATACGTGGTTAAATTTGACCACGCCCCAGCGATCACTTGTTTTACATAGACTTATATAGATTCGAAATGAAAACATCTTCTCCACGGTAGCGCCGCGGTGTAATGGTTAGCATTGCGGCTTAGTAACCCAGGGATCGCGAGTTCAATCCCAACCAGGACCGAATTTGGGTTAATTATCGAAATATTTCAAAAGTAATTCCTACCTTACCAGTCCTTCGGATGAGACTTAAAACCTAGGTCTGCTCGCTAAAATGCTTAGTGCAATACAGCGAGGATAAATAAACGCTTATACGCATCTTCTCCACTGAGGGCACAAGGTATAGAGCTCTCATATATTGCATGTAGTATAAGAGGTAAAGCTATAGGTCTAATATTGTGCATGTACCATAAGTATATGATCCTCTATCAAGTTCGTTCAAATCGTGACCATGGGGTCAAATTTGGCACTACCGCAGAGGTCACATGTTTTACACAAACTTGTATAGGGAAAAACCTTAAAAGAATTAACTTTCTTCTCTGAACACTTACTGAGCATGAAGAGAGGGATACATCCATCCAACCAGTATCGGCCCAGGGTCCGTTCCCACTAGGGACATGTAGCACAAAGGTCGTATAATATGCCACCATAGTTTTCCGACGTTTAAAATTGTTTAAAATGACGTCCTAACTTGGAAAACGTTGAACTCCCCACCATATAACCATATATATGTTATAAGCAATGTGAGAATATGGACGATTGCGGAACTGCTCTGTGCAAAGTAAGAATTCTAAAAATGACCGACGATTCCGGAATTGTGCAGGACTATTCCGGAATTGCGCAAGGGGTTAATCGATATAAAACATGCACCATGTGTCGGCGCAATTTGAGAATGTTTTGCGCAAAGTACGAATTTGTGTTAGGATTTGAAAAGGAATATAGTGTTTGAAACCTATTTATTTCTATTTACTTATGCTTAATTGTTTCATCCGTCTTTTATAAAAGATAAAATGTATAAAACAAAATCATAGTTTGGTTTGGTAAATAATTAACATGAACTTAATTATTGAGAAAACAAACTAAAGCCCTCCAACAATAAAGCGCGGATTTATATTACTGAAATAAGGAGATACATTATGGCTAAGAAAATATAAACAAGTAAGATATACACATATATTAAATGTCAAATTGTCTTATTGTTCAGAACATCTGTCGTCTGCCAAATGTACTAAATCAATCATTTACACAGACCGTTTGAGAATAAATTACCAGTTTATGGTATTGCTATTAATGGCATTTGAATATTTGAATGATACTTAATAAATAGTGGATATTAATATACATTTTATAGACAATGAGGAGATAAACACATGTTGCATCATGCGTATACTTGCAATTTAAACATACGTTATTGCTTTTATTTTACATACAAGCAAATTGTTTGAGCCACAAGTTCTCCCAGCATTATTAACGAAGGCCTTTGCCGTCAGTATTACAATTAACCACTAGAAGCAAAATATCCTTAATGTGTGCTATTCCTACTGTGCGCACGGACGATTCCGGAATTGAACCGCGCATTTTGAGAATTCCGATAATGCCGCGCGTTTTAAATTTTGAATTGACCATCTTCTCATATACACTCACTGGGCATGAACAGACGGATACAACCATCCCACCAGCATTGGCCCCGGGGTTCATCCCCTTCTGACATAGTACACCATTGAGATCCCCACCATATACATCTTAACGCGGGTGCAGTAATGTGTGATATTTCACCATCGACTGCGTGATCTCATTCTGTTATGAATTATAAGCTTTTTTTAAACAGTTTCCATCTTTGCGAAGATAATCAGGTGAGCTATTCAGTGCCATTTTGGTCATCTTGTTCAAAATTTCACATGCTTGTAGATGTGCCGTGAATCCAACTATGGCTGTGCTTGCATCTTGTGTTGCTACAGAAGTGAGTATGTTGACCTATGCCTGTATCACTCTATCTTGGGGGTGATTAGCGTATCCATTTGCAGCATATTGATACTTATGGGCATCGAACTTGGGTCTGTTCGGTTCAACACGTGAGTTTATGTTTTAATGTTGGGGTATTTTGTTGGGTAGAGGTGTGTGGTTGCTCTGAGTTGGTGGTTGTTATGCCTCGGACATTGCATATATTGTGGTTGATGTCTGGACTGAGGTAAGGCGGCAGCTCATTCACCACTTGTTCGCCGAGGATCACTGGGTGTCTAGGCTACCGCGGTGAGGAAAAGGTTAATTACGGTCGATAATGGTGGCCAGTCATGACTTCCCTTGTGGCGTATCAGCCACAGGTTGGTGATGAAAGGGCATGTGCATGTGCCGTATTTACTATTATTGTTTAAGATTACCGTTTCTTTTTGTATACATATGAATAACGTATTGGATATGGTCACAGCCCTTTTTAGCGAGATTTTACTTGCTTTTAATTGTTTGGTTTAATTATACGAGTTAGGTTCTCAAACTATTACTGATATTTTTTTGCAGATTATGGCCTAAAAGGTGCAGTTGCTGTTGCGGGCCACTTTTTTATTTCGAATTTACATCGTGTGTTATTTATATCTACTGTAGAGTTACGCTGGCGTTTTGTCACATTCTTTTCTTTATTTATCTTTTTTTATTTGTTTTTTATGATACCTCTGTTTACTCTTTAATATACCATATTTATACCCACGTTTTTGAAATAAAACGTATATTAAAATCGCCTACATTTGTCATTCTGTCCGTCCGTCCGTCTGTCCGTTACCGCATCTCCTTCTAAACCGCTAAACGGAATTCAACCAAACTTAGGAATGAACCACGGAGAACACGATGTGTCGTGTTTAATGTCAGTAAGTGTACAATATTGATGACGACATGACGTAATAAATTTGATTAAGTCGTCAAATTTCTTATCGACATATTGTTGTTTATCCCCAACACTGTTCTCCATTTTCGCCAACGATCTTGTGAAAGAGGTCAATGACCTTGACCTTGGTATCACCATAGGAGACGCTAAGGTTTCCATTCTCATGTATGCGGACGATATTGTGCTAGTCTCGGACAGTGAAGACAAATTACAAAACATGCTAAATACGTTACATCAATGGTGTAAAAAATGGCGAGTGATAGTTAACACTAACAAGTCAAAAATAGTGCATTTCCGGCATCGCAGAACACCACGTACAGAATACGTTTTCAGAGTCGGAAATAATGTGATTGAAACTGTTACACAGTACCGCTATCTAGGAGTTATATTTGATGAGCGAAACGACTCTAGTGGTAATTGCGAGGCACTTGCGAAAGGAGCAGGGCGGGCGCTGGGTGGAATTATCAGCAAAATACACAGCATGAAAGACTTCCGGTTCCGGTCGTACGAAAAACTATTTAACGCTTGCATTACACCGATAATGGATTATAGTGCATCTGTGTGGGGTGCAAAAACGTACCAATCCCTCGATAATGTACAAAACCGCGCCTTACGATACTTCATGGGCGTACACAGATTCACGCCTCTTCCGGCGCTGTATGGAGACTCCGGCTGGCAACCGACGCTGTATCGTAGATGGATTTGCATTTTCCGGTATTGGAATAGACTAATGAAAATGGATAACGGTAGACTTACGAAACAGGTGTTTAATTTTGACTTCGATAAGTGTACACACAATTGGTCTAGTGATGTTAAGCAAATCTTTACAACTTTGGGGATTAATGACCAATTCGAATCAAAAGCATTAGTCGACTTAACGGTAACAAAAAGCTTAATAAGCCAACATTATACAGACAAGTGGTCACGTGATGTATCAAACATAGCCAAATTGAGAAAATACCGACTTTTTAAACTGGATTTTAAATGCGAAGACTATATGACAATGAATCTGTCAAAATACGAACGATCGTTATTGTGTCAATTTAGAACTGGGATATTACCGTTAAGAATAGAGACTGGAAGATATGTTGGGGAGCCTGTTGAGAGTCGGACTTGTAGATTCTGTGATACAGCGGCCATAGAAGATGAGAAACACTTTTTACTGGCTTGTTGTTTATATAATGATATCAGGACTAATGTTTTCGGTGAAATTTTAAGACAAAATGAGTTTATTTCTTTAATGGCACTACCGCAGAGGTCACATGTTTTACACAAACTTGTATAGGGAAAAACCTTAAAAGAATTAACTTTCTTCTCTGAACACTTACTGAGCATGAAGAGAGGGATACATCCATCCAACCAGTATCGGCCCAGGGTCCGTTCCCACTAGGGACATGTAGCACAAAGGTCGTATAATATGCCACCATAGTTTTCCGACGTTTAAAATTGTTTAAAATGACGTCCTAACTTGGAAAACGTTGAACTCCCTACCATATAACCATATATATGTTATAAGCAATGTGAGAATATGGACGATTGCGGAACTGCTCTGTGCAAAGTAAGAATTCTAAAAATGACCGACGATTCCGGAATTGTGCAGGACTATTCCGGAATTGCGCAAGGGGTTAATCGATATAAAACATGCACCATGTGTCGGCGCAATTTGAGAATGTTTTGCGCAAAGTACGAATTTGTGTTAGGATTTGAAAAGGAATATAGTGTTTGAAACCTATTTATTTCTATTTACTTATGCTTAATTGTTTCATCCGTCTTTTATAAAAGATAAAATGTATAAAACAAAATCATAGTTTGGTTTGGTAAATAATTAACATGAACTTAATTATTGAGAAAACAAACTAAAGCCCTCCAACAATAAAGCGCGGATTTATATTACTGAAATAAGGAGATACATTATGGCTAAGAAAATATAAACAAGTAAGATATACACATATATTAAATGTCAAATTGTCTTATTGTTCAGAACATCTGTCGTCTGCCAAATGTACTAAATCAATCATTTACACAGACCGTTTGAGAATAAATTACCAGTTTATGGTATTGCTATTAATGGCATTTGAATATTTGAATGATACTTAATAAATAGTGGATATTAATATACATTTTATAGACAATGAGGAGATAAACACATGTTGCATCATGCGTATACTTGCAATTTAAACATACGTTATTGCTTTTATTTTACATACAAGCAAATTGTTTGAGCCACAAGTTCTTCCAGCATTATTAACGAAGGCCTTTGCCGTCAGTATTACAATTAACCACTAGAAGCAAAAATATCCTTAATGTGTGCTATTCCTACTGTGCGCACGGACGATTCCGGAATTGAACCGCGCATTTTGAGAATTCCGATAATGCCGCGCGTTTTAAATTTTGAATTGACCATCTTCTCATATACACTCACTGGGCATGAACAGACGGATACAACCATCCCACCAGCATTGGCCCCGGGGTTCATCCCCTTCTGACATAGTACACCATTGAGATCCCCACCATATACATCTTAACGCGGGTGCAGTAATGTGTGATATTTCACCATCGACTGCGTGATCTCATTCTGTTATGAATTATAAGCTTTTTTTAAACAGTTTCCATCTTTGCGAAGATAATCAGGTGAGCTATTCAGTGCCATTTTGGTCATCTTGTTCAAAATTTCACATGCTTGTAGATGTGCCGTGAATCCAACTATGGCTGTGCTTGCATCTTGTGTTGCTACAGAAGTGAGTATGTTGACCTATGCCTGTATCACTCTATCTTGGGGGTGATTAGCGTATCCATTTGCAGCATATTGATACTTATGGGCATCGAACTTGGGTCTGTTCGGTTCAACACGTGAGTTTATGTTTTAATGTTGGGGTATTTTGTTGGGTAGAGGTGTGTGGTTGCTCTGAGTTGGTGGTTGTTATGCCTCGGACATTGCATATATTGTGGTTGATGTCTGGACTGAGGTAAGGCGGCAGCTCATTCACCACTTGTTCGCCGAGGATCACTTGGTGTCTAGGCTACCGCGGTGAGGAAAAGGTTAATTACGGTCGATAATGGTGGCCAGTCATGACTTCCCTTGTGGCGTATCAGCCACAGGTTGGTGATGAAAGGGCATGTGCATGTGCCGTATTTACTATTATTGTTTAAGATTACCGTTTCTTTTTGTATACATATGAATAACGTATTGGATATGGTCACAGCCCTTTTTAGCGAGATTTTACTTGCTTTTAATTGTTTGGTTTAATTATACGAGTTAGGTTCTCAAACTATTACTGATATTTTTTTGCAGATTATGGCCTAAAAGGTGCAGTTGCTGTTGCGGGCCACTTTTTTATTTCGAATTTACATCGTGTGTTATTTATATCTACTGTAGAGTTACGCTGGCGTTTTGTCACATTCTTTTCTTTATTTATCTTTTTTTATTTGTTTTTTATGATACCTCTGTTTACTCTTTAATATACCATATTTATACCCACGTTTTTGAAATAAAACGTATATTAAAATCGCCTACATTTGTCATTCTGTCCGTCCGTCCGTCTGTCCGTTACCGCATCTCCTTCTAAACCGCTAAACGGAATTCAAACAAACTTAGGAATGAACCACGGAGAACACGATGTGTCGTGTTTAATGTCAGTAAGTGTACAATATTGATGACGACATGACGTAATAAATTTGATTAAGTCGTCAAATTTCTTATCGACATATTGTTGTTTATCCCCAACACTGTTCTCCATTTTCGCCAACGATCTTGTGAAAGAGGTCAATGACCTTGACCTTGGTATCACCATGGGAGACGCTAAGGTTTCCATTCTCATGTATGCGGACGATATTGTGCTAGTCTCGGACAGTGAAGACAAATTACAAAACATGCTAAATACGTTACATCAATGGTGTAAAAAATGGCGAGTGATAGTTAACACTAACAAGTCAAAAATAGTGCATTTCCGGCATCGCAGAACACCACGTACAGAATACGTTTTCAGAGTCGGAAATAATGTGATTGAAACTGTTACACAGTACCGCTATCTAGGAGTTATATTTGATGAGCGAAACGACTCTAGTGGTAATTGCGAGGCACTTGCGAAAGGAGCAGGGCGGGCGCTGGGTGGAATTATCAGCAAAATACACAGCATGAAAGACTTCCGGTTCCGGTCGTACGAAAAACTATTTAACGCTTGCATTACACCGATAATGGATTATAGTGCATCTGTGTGGGGTGCAAAACGTACCAATCCCTCGATAATGTACAAAACCGCGCCTTACGATACTTCATGGGCGTACACAGATTCACGCCTCTTCCGGCGCTGTATGGAGACTCCGGCTGGCAACCGACGCTGTATCGTAGATGGATTTGCATTTTCCGGTATTGGAATAGACTAATGAAAATGGATAACGGTAGACTTACGAAACAGGTGTTTAATTTTGACTTCGATAAGTGTACACACAATTGGTCTAGTGATGTTAAGCAAATCTTTACAACTTTGGGGATTAATGACCAATTCGAATCAAAAGCATTAGTCGACTTAACGGTAACAAAAAGCTTAATAAGCCAACATTATACAGACAAGTGGTCACGTGATGTATCAAACATAGCCAAATTGAGAAAATACCGACTTTTTAAACTGGATTTTAAATGCGAAGACTATATGACAATGAATCTGTCAAAATACGAACGATCGTTATTGTGTCAATTTAGAACTGGGATATTACCGTTAAGAATAGAGACTGGAAGATATGTTGGGGAGCCTGTTGAGAGTCGGACTTGTAGATTCTGTGATACAGCGGCCATAGAAGATGAGAAACACTTTTTACTGGCTTGTTGTTTATATAATGATATCAGGACTAATGTTTTCGGTGAAATTTTAAGACAAAATGAGTTTATTTCTTTAATGGCACTACCGCAGAGGTCACATGTTTTACACAAACTTGTATAGGGAAAAACCTTAAAAGAATTAACTTTCTTCTCTGAACACTTACTGAGCATGAAGAGAGGGATACATCCATCCAACCAGTATCGGCCCAGGGTCCGTTCCCACTAGGGACATGTAGCACAAAGGTCGTATAATATGCCACCATAGTTTTCCGACGTTTAAAATTGTTTAAAATGACGTCCTAACTTGGAAAACGTTGAACTCCCCACCATATAACCATATATATGTTATAAGCAATGTGAGAATATGGACGATTGCGGAACTGCTCTGTGCAAAGTAAGAATTCTAAAAATGACCGACGATTCCG